>WTSP01011496.1:0-53647 GCA_025331215.1 Actenoides lindsayi
CCTTCCGCCAGCTCTCCCACCTGCAGCAGCACACACGGTAAGGGCCAGAGGAGGCCGGGGGCCTGGCCCTGGCCCCCCCGCGCTGCCGGCATGCACCTGTGGAGCACGCGCGCCAAGCATGCGGGGGGCGGGCGGGGAATGCGGCCGGCTGCACCCTCAGGAGGAGGTGACCCACCAGAGTGGATGGAGCGGAGGCTGCGCAGGAGACACTGACCACGTCAGGGCTGAGGTGGGCACGTGCTGTCCCTGGGGATCTTTGGTCTTGCACCGTGGCGGGCACAGAGAGAGCGAGCGATAGAGAGAGAGGCATTGGCCGTAGGGGATCCCAGCCTGACACCGTGGGGGTTGGACTGAGTGTGTGGAAGCTTCTCCTGGCATTGCAGGGGGACAGGGACAGATGAACGCTGTAGGTGATCTCAGCCTGATGATAGAAAGGGAAAAGTGTTGGAGTGTCTGTCCTGGGAAGGAACAGAGCTGCTTTCTTGATACTACAGAAGCAAGAGAAAAGACTTCTCTTGGTCCTATGGGACTCTTGAACTCGGAGCGGGGAGCATGGACCTCCAGACCCCTTCCCAACCCATTTTCAGGTAGTCCACATGCTGAGTTGGCCAGGCATTCATAAGCTCTTGCTCCTCAGTCACTCTGAAATCTGCTTGACTGCCTTATCTTCTCTAACTTCTAGCTGGACAGAGGAGCTGAGCAGAGCTCTCCTTGTCCAGATAGAACAGCATCTGGAGGCAATGTCGTCCGCTTCCCTGCTCTCCTGAGTGGCTGTGAGATTTGATAACAGCATCAGGCCCTGGCAGTCTGCCCTGCCTGCTCACTGCCTCCCATTTGTGCTCTTCCTCCTCAACAGTATCCACACTGGGGACCGACCCTACAAATGTGCTCACCCTGGGTGTGAAAAGGCTTTCACCCAGCTTTCCAACCTGCAGGTAAGGGGCTGGGCTTGTCCTGCTCACCAGTGGGGTGGCAAGGGTGGCTGTCAAGTGGGAGGAGATGCCACTTGCCTGTGGTGGAGGAGATGGAGAAATTGGGACAGCTGGGAGGAGAGTGGGAGAATACGGAAAAGCTGTTGAAGCCCTCGGGTAGGGGAGCGATTCCTGGCTTCTGTGCCACTAGTGACCCAGAGAAGCCACAAACAGTCACATCCAAAGCAGAGGTGGTACATCCTGTTGCAGTATCCCGGAGGAGGGAAGCTGTAGGGTGTGCCAAATGGCAAAGAGCTCTAAATGCCTGTGACCAGTTAAAGCAGATCCTGCCCTGAAGGGCAGTGACGGATGTACGGAGCAAATGTGTTGTAAGGCAGAAGAGGAGAGAAAAGGAAAAGAGTAAGAGAGTTACATGGCGGCTGAGAAGAAGGGGTTGTAATGAGTTAGGAGACTGCTCTTCAAGTAGTTAGGAGACTACTTAGTGTGCCTGAGAAGAAAGGGCTTCTGTGGGGAAGCTGGAGGAAAAAGCTCTGTCCCCTACACTAGGTGCAAGGCATACCTTCCCCAGCAGGGAGACTAAGCAGCTCGGGGCCTGACTGGAAGGGGGTGTCTGAGGTAAAGCCTCCTCCAGTACTAATACTTGCTTCCTTCCCTGTGCTTGCTTTCTCTTTCTTCCATCTACTGCTGCCCCCCAGTCCCACAGACGGCAGCACAACAAAGACAAACCTTTCAAGTGCCACAACTGCCACCGTGCGTACACGGATGCTGCCTCGCTGGAGGTACACCTGGCTACACACACAGTGAAACACGCCAAGGTCTACACCTGCTCCATCTGCACCCGGGCCTACACCTCGGTGAGTGTTTGCTGCCCTGGCGGGTAGCAGCAGTGGACACGCTTCCAAGAGAGTAGCTCCTCCAGGTCCAGTCGGAGCAGCTCCCCGAGCTGGCGCGTCCCTCCGCGTTGGCTTTGGCTTCCGCAGTCGTCATCCCCTCCTCTCATGCCGTTCTTCCTGTTGCAGGAGACATACCTGATGAAGCACATGCGGAAACACAACATCCCTGACCCCCAGCAGCAGGTGGTTCAGGCGCAAGCCCAGGCCTCTCAGCAGCAGCAGCACTTCCAGCCGCAGGGTGGGGGAGCAGCAGGGGGCCCTTCTGGAGACACTAACCAACCCAACCCTCCCCCTCAGTGCTCCTTTGACCTGACTCCTTACAAGACTTCAGAGCATCACAAGGACATCTGCCTCACTGTCAGCACCAGCGCCATCCAAGTGGAGCACCTCTCCAGCTCCTAGAGAGACCTCAACCCAGGGAGCAGAAAGCCTCTTGTGCATAGCCTGCGCCCAGGGGCACCGCTTGTGCAGCGGCCCTCCTCGTGCAACAGTCTCTGGCCTCTCCTCCTGCAACAGCTTGTTCTGGCCATGTAACCCTGTTCATGGCAGCCCCTTGAACAACAGCCTGTCTCAAGGGGGGTGCTGCTTCTGTGCAACAACCTGCCTGGTAGGAGGATGCTTCCTTGTGCAAGAGCCCCTTTCCTGTGCTGGGATCACTTCCTCATGCAAGAGCCCCTCCTTTCAAACCCAAAGAAAGGCCCCTGTTTTGCCTTCTCACTGTAGGATGCATATGAAGGGGGGGTGCCTGTTGAGACATGCATGGTGGATGGGATGGAGAGATGGTCCTTGTATGTACAGGGGCTTGGACACATGTTTTTAACAAGCCGCAGAAGAATGGCAGGGTTCACAGCTGGATGGGGCTCTCTGAGGATTTCCTTGAGTGTCTAAGAGAGAAATATCCATTCCTGTCCCTCCTGCTTGTGAAAGGGAGGAGGGGTTGCTTGTCCTGCCCCAAGGACTGGATGGGAGAAACATTCTCCCCAGTGGAAGGTGAGACCAGTGTCGGGGGGAGAGGTGAGGCATATTTTCTGGGCTGGACAGGTGCCTACGCTGCCTGAGGGCTGTGGAGTATTGCACTCCTTCTCCCCTGTTGGAGAGCAATACAGAGGAGTTTGTCTGAACTGGCTGCTGCCTCTCTCTCCCAGCTCTCTGAGCAGCACAGTGGCCAAGGCCCAATAGGAATGTGCGTTCTCCTGCTCATTGCTCTTCCTACCTGTTGTGGATGATGTCCTAGCAGCTTGTACTCCTCCTCTCCCTCCTGCTTCCCTTCCACCTCAGAAAAGCCTGCAGGCATCAACAACAAACCAAAAAGCAACTGGAGGGAGGGTAAGAGACTGCCAAATTAATCATCACCCTTCTCTCTACTCTCTTTCCTGAAAGGCGGAACGACAGCAGTTCTGACTCTCTCACACCTGTGCTACCCCAGTTTCCCAAAGGGAAGGAGGAGGAGGAGGAATAGACCAGTCTTTTCAAGGAGCTGGCAGGAGGCAGGGAAAGGCTAGCTTCTCCTGTTCACCTCCCATCAGAGTGCTCCCTCTTGCCAAGACGGGCTGGACTCACATGGCAGTGGTGGCCTCTTCTGGACCCTGGTCATGGGAGAGAATCCCCAAAAGGTGGACAGTGGAGAGAAGGGGATGTAGATCCCCACAGAGACCAATCTAATGAGAAGGGGGAGCCAACATGAATAAACTGAAGGCCCCTTGAATTTATATATATATATATATATATATAAATATCTATTCCCCACCCCTGGCCCGCTCTGTCCTTGCTGTAACTGTTTCTATCTCTGTGTTTATAAAACGCATAATCCTGGCGAATTTTTATTTTCAATCTTTGTTTGTTTTTCCCTTTCTCGTCTTCAATTCCCCCCCCCTTTTTTTTTTTCTATCGGTCCACATGACTACTAGTCTTGTGTGTCACTTCTTAGTTTCTTTGGATCATGGAGGCTGACTCGGAAGAGAATGAGAAGGCAAGGGAAAAAGCATGTGTTGGGATTTAAAATCAATCGCCCACCCAAAGCCTATAAAATCCCAGACTTGTGTATGAACAACCAATAGGGGCTGCTTTTTTTTTTTTTTTTTTAAAAACCACCTTGTATAGAAATAAATTGGTGTAAAAGGCTCCTTGAAGGTGCTGCTGTGAGCACCCTGTCCCTGTGACGTGTGTTCCTTCCCCCTGCACCAGACCACTGCATGAGCATCTTGTTGCTGTGAGTCCCAAGCGGCTGTGTGGGCAGACACCAGGGTAGCACACTTCTGCCTGTGCCCAGCTTTGCGTTTCGCACAAGGAAAACCAGGAGCTCTGCCCTTTGTGCTCTGCTCCTGCAGCAGGAACCTTTTTCTCCGTGTTTGGTCACCGGGATTGGCTGCAAATGATTGGAGTGTTTTGTAGATCTGTAGGTTAGGCTAGAAGAAGCTGTCTGATTTGACTCCTGCATTTCACAGGTAACATTTCAATCCATGTATCCTGTACTGAGCCCCAAGAACTAACGTGTATCTGAAGTATGTGTTGACAAAATGCATCAGCTTGATTTTGAGGCACTGGGACACATATTCCCTTCCATTGGAAGTCTGCTGCAAGGGCTTTGTGTTCTCACTGTTTAAATATTTAAGCCTGATTTTTCCTTTGGATCTCTTTGGCTTTGGCTTCCAGTTACTAGTTCTGGATACATCCATCCCACTGATTCAGAGAGCCCTGGAGCACAGTGGGGCTTTTTCCCCTGGCCTGGTATTTAAACACTGAAACGTTGCTTCTCAGTCCACTTTTTGACAAGCTAAATAGCCAGAACTCATATAAATCTTCCATTGTAAGGGATTTCCTCCAACCCAGGAATTAGTCTCGTCTTTCCTTCCTACATCTTATCACATTTTTCAGTATCTTGTACAAATGGTCCTTTTGGAATTGAGTGTTCAAGCCCCGGTGCCATGGACGAGGTCCTCCTGCCCTTTGCCTTAAGTCTGCAGAGGATTGTGTTTGCCCTTTTCTCGCAGCGTTATACAGGAGCGCACATTAGCTGCTTGTCTGGTGTGACCTCTAGATCATCCCAAGTCTCAGCTTTCTGTGATAGGGTTTCCCCTTTTCTACAGGTATGGTCTAAGGTCTTATTTGCTAGATGCTTAATGTGAGGCTGTACCCAAGTCCAGTTGGTTTGAACGGACCTGGCCTACTGATAGGCCAGGCTACTCGCCACTTTCCCACTTTTATCATCCACAAACTGTATCAGTTGTTATTTTTTACTTTCAGATCCAGGTTGAAAATGCTATATTGCATCTGACCTACACTAACTTGAAAAACATCATTCAGTGCAACTTTTTATTAGCTTGTTTTTGAGACTTGCAGGCTAGGCATTTCTTAGTCCTCTTATGTGGTTATGTATAGTAAATCTTTTTGACTTATGGTGCTAGGTCAATGCCTTACAAAAGTCTCAGTGTGTTGCACCTATGCAGTCCGTTTGTTAAACCATATGTATAATGATGTCATCTAAGAATGAAATTAGGGTTTGGGGTTTTTCTTTTTTCTTTTTTTTCTGGAAAATCTGTATTTCATAAAACCTTTGGGTTCTAGGTTTTGTCTTTCATTCACTAGTTCTTCATCTCAACAGCTTTTCCATGATTTTGACATTGAGTCATTTAATTTGCCTTTTGGGAGCACTGTCATGAATGTCTTAAGGTACTTCTCTAATATCCCAAGTTTAATTAAAACCGGAATCAATGGGCTAGAGAGCTTGTCAGTGAACTCTTTGAGGACTCCTGTTTCTTTGCTGACTTGAAAATACGCATCGCTAGTAGATGTTGTCTGATCTTCTACTTTGATATTAAGGTACTGGATAGAAGTTGCTATTTTCGTATGACTGCCACATCTGTTTCTTTCTGAATATGGAATTGGAAGCATTTGTTGACTGATTTCCCCTGTTCTGTGTCACTAGCATTTTCAACATTTTTATATAGCATGGATCAGTATTATTAGTAAGATTTCTTTGTTTATTTTTCATTGAAATAAAGGAATGAAAGATCCCAAATTCCTTTCCTCTTACCGGTAGTTTTGCTAGCCACAAAGCTTTCCTTAACAGTTTTCTCTATTTTATAATGTCTACTTTATGTCGGTTGCTGTCTGGCCTTCCCCTTTTCTGTGTGTTATGTTTCAGGGGGATTTGGTTTTGTTTTTAAATTGTCTCTACTTGCTCACAGACTTTCTCACTGAACCCAGGATGAGCTTTTACCAAAAGTTTTCCTCTTTCTTGATTTTGGAATTAGGGCTTTTTGGCCCCATAATACATTTTTCTTAGAGAAAAGTTTCATTCACGTCTTTCTGCCTTATTCCTTTTTTCTCATGGACAACTCAGTTTGTGGTTTTGCTCACCTTGGAAATTAGCACAGACAGCATAGATTTACTGCTGCTTTTGGCTCTCCTCTGCATGTCTATATTCCATATGAATTGGACAAAACTTCCAGTTTCACTTAAGTTACTGTCTTATGTGCATCACCTGCACACAGGTGACGTCTGAAAAACGGACTTGTTTTCGGTGCGCTGTCTTGTATTAAGAAAGCTACAGTTTTTAAAGTTGGAAAGATGTTTTGCCAACTGGTTGAATTCCCTGGGGAATGGCTCACAAAATTCCTCGCAGTGGTTTTTCATTTTATATGTTAAAGGTGCTTGAAATCACCTTTCTTAGTCCTTGATGTGGTTTTTTTCTAATGTCTGCTATCCTTCCCCTTCTTGGAATCTGCTATGGGGATCCATGTGTTTTTAAGGCTGTGCAATTTCTGTGTTACCAGTTATTTCAAAGGTATTATTGCTTGTGTTTATGCACTTGCTGCTGCTCCTATAGCTTTTACTGTTGCCTAGGAAGAAACTAAGGGACTTTCTCATCAAGTTTCCGAAATGCCACTTTATTCCAGGACTTTTCTTTTTTTCTCATCAGTGAGAATTTCATGATTCTCTGTTTACCCAGGGTCCCATTGCTGGTGTAGAAATAATAGAAGATACCTTACTGTCGTCTTTGTCACTTATCTGAATTTGAATTCCATCTTCCTCTTCGAATTCCCAAGGCTGTTTAACGTATTCAAAGTGCCTCAGGTTGTCAAAAAAGCGTAGCTGCTACCTGCGGGATGCAAAAGGTCACATCTATAGAAGATTCTTCCCTGTTGACATGAAGCCTCAGGTTCCACAGTCTGCAGCTTTTCAGCTCTGTGCACACAAGCCAACAACAGTTCAATTATTTAACTCCCACTCACAGAAGAGTCTCCAACAATATCCCATGATCCTTCCTCTTCAGCTCCCTAAATTCTTTGACCCTGCATTTTCTTCGTGATGCTAATCCATTTGTTTCTTTATGTCTCTTTCCAAGAAGACTTGACAATGACTGTGGAGTTCTGTATTAGGTTGCATCTTGTATCTTTGCTGGAAGGCAGTAGCACTTTTTCTTCTTGCCCTTTACCGAATTGGTTGTCTATTCGTAGCTGGATTTTGCAAATTATTGTTGCTTTAAAAGGAAACATGTAGGCTGGAAATCATTTAGAAAAGTCACCCACAAACAGTAGCTGAATCTCAGATGTGACTAATGATAGTATTACTGGTCTGTAATTTATTTAAATCTTCAGAAAGACTTAAAACTTTCATAATTTAGAGCCTTATGGTTAAGCAGCCATGTCCCTTTGTAGAGTTGTTTGTTGTCACTGCCATTCTATTTTATTACTTTTTTTTTTTTTTTTTAATCCACAGGGTCTCATTATGCCTTTGTTCAGTATGTTAAAGTCTTCTGGGATAAGAAGTCTTTTTTCTTTTGTAATGAATTACAGACCATGATCAAGTGACTGTTTTCATCTTTCCAAACAGCTGCATTGAATTGTGCTGGTTTAGGTGTCTCACGTCAAGGCCTGGCTCCCTCATGTAGCACTTCTCTCTCACCTTTCTTTTTCCTTTATCAGTGACCAGGCTGCGTAGTGTTCTGTCCTAAGTCTTGCTACATTAGACCTCCACAGTTACCTTGAGCCACCAAACTTAGATTGCCATAAAATGGTATGTAGCTCTTTTTCTTTAAAACAAATAACATTGTGCTTCTTGTCTGAGCTGAGCACGACCTGTATCAATTACAACTCTTATTTTGCTGGACCAGCGTTAACTGGCTGACAGCAACCTGGATGATCCCATTTACTTTTCAAATACTTAATTAAAAGTATTTGCTGGTCTTCTGGAACACATTCAGAGCTCCAAAGGTGTTTGGAAAAGAAAGCCCATTGCTTCCATCTGCTTGCCGGATTATTCTTTTAAATTTATTGATTGTCAGTTTATAGCTATGCAACTTCTAGGATGTTTTATTTAATGAGTAGAACTAAACATCTTCCTAAATCCCATTGGCAATAGGTAATACTTCATTACTTCACAGATTTGTCTACATCATTCAACTTTCTTCCTAATACAAAATATGAGATTCTGCCTGTTTTCTATATTTTTATTGATTATTTTATCATCTTTATATCAACTAAAGGATATATATCATGTTTAGGATTTTCTTCTAATATTTTGCAGATAATGTACCCAAAAGCTGCCCAAGTTTACTAGTGCAGTTTCAGAACCCACAATGAAATTGCTCTGTACGCTTCCTTAACCAGATAGGTACCTGTTCAGTTGTCATTTCAGGTACAACAGATTAAATTTGTGTGCATGGTTTCTTGTTTTTGTATAGTAGAACACCAAAGTACTAGAAAGATGTAGTAACTTGGTCCAACAAACATTTCTGTTTCATGTAGTGTCTATGTAATGAAAGAAAACAAACAAAAAAACCAAACCCTGCAAGAAAAGAAATCATGACACCAAAGAACTAGAGTCTATGCCTAGTTTTGCTGCTGCGTTAGGGTATGTTTTTGGAACACGGACACAGTTATAATCTGGGGCCTTTGGCATCCTCTTTCATTTGTAAAGCTGATTAACCACCTTGGGGGCAAGTGCTGCAGATCAATTGTTTGTGAGAATGAAGCGTGGTCCTTCTTACTTGAAGAGAAGGAAATGCAGAGCAGAGACCTCTGAAGGAGGACGTTAAAGGGTGAGAAGAGCTCAATGTGTACCTCTACAGCAAAAAGGGAACCAAAGACTGAAGTTGTAGGCCTCCTGCTGGGGTATGTGTAAGGATCCCTCTCAAACACAGGCCTTCACAGTCTGGCCCTTGGACAACATTTGAGAGATCTGTAAGGCAACCGAAAAGCTGGAGGCTTAAATTTGGTATGCAGATGTAGAACAATAAAGGTTGAGAAACCACTACCCTAGACTACTTCAGTAGGCTGTTCAGCTTCCCTCTGTGAGATGCTAGGATGCCTGGGCAGTACGCCCGCTCATCCCTTAGGTCTTTTTTCTAACTAGGAGATACTTACTGGTTTAACAACGGGGTGTAACTGAAGTAGCAAACTTCGGGGTGGGGGAGATGGTGTGTGATAACCACAGGGGTTAGCATACATGGCTTTATTACTACAGTAGGTCCCCGAGCATCAATATATATGATGCTGGGTAGGGGGTAGACATAAATAGCTGTGTACTTCTAGAGCATATCCTGCCAGCTGGGGAAGCGTCTTCTCTAACATCATCTGTGCCCAAGCAAAAAGTACCGTACCTCTCACCAAGTAAGTGCTATGGTAACACTACATCTGCAGGTGAGGATGCTTCTGGAACCCTGAGCAATGCACTTCTCCAGAAACTTTGTGCCTCGGCTTTCTAAAGAAAGCAAAAATGGAGAGCAAACTTTTCTAGATTCATAGCTCAGGAACTGAGTTTTGCTGGATTGGAAGTTTTGACTGCTGTGAGACCGCACAGGTACACAAAAGTGTCTCTGCCTTTTCTTTCCCCCCTTCACAGTGGCAGTTAATGAAGTTAGAAGATACATTTGTACGCATTACTAAGATGTTAGGCATCTCCTCTTTTCCCTGTCTTTTGCATCAGCAGTGGCAGCAAGTCCAGAGGGTGCTTAAGTGGTCTGATATTTCGCTATCTCCCTGGCCTTGGCTTGGAGGATGCAATGGGATTCCCAAGGTAATCTCTTAACCAAACGGGTGATGTCCAAGGATGCCTGTTTCTTAAGATCAGCTCCATTCAGCCTGGTAGCTCCCAGCAGGATGCATTGGGGGAATTCTAGTTTAGGACTGTGAGAGGGTATAGGAAGTAGAAATTTTTATTTATTTATTTTTAAATGTAACAGCCATGTCCTTCCCCTTTATTAAGAGTAAGGCAATTTTTACAAGAATTTTGAAGTACTTTAAAACCAAAGTGAAGTGTAACAGTAATGTTCAGCTAACTGAAGCCAGCTGCTTCACACAGGAACTGAAAAGAATAAGAAATGTTTGAATAATTAAAAATGTCATAAATCACTTAAATGACTATAGGATTATGACTGGAAAACACTGCATCTTCAGAACAAAGAGGATCTCTGAATTAACCAAATAGTTTAACAGCAAAATAGTTGATAGTTCAAACAGCTGCAATTAATTTTTATAACAGCCCCTTGGTCTTGTATTGCAGGCTGCTGGAAGACTTAATCCCAGTATATCCGTATAAATAAAGGCATGGTGTCTTGGAAGATCTTTGGGAGGAGAGAGAAGAAACAAGTCTGATCAATTCTCCTCATGGCCAGAATCTAGCAGCACCCAGTCCTGATCAATGACTGCCATTACACAGTCTGTAGGGGAAAACACAGAACGACGTAGGTGAGTGGACAGGAGAAAGGTGGATGAAATGTAACATTTGCCAAGCAAAGCCAGTGCTTCCTACACAGTATAGGATGCTAAATTAGTGCTGGCCTCTTGAAACAATAATCCTGAATGTTAACAGACTGTTAACCAAAAGAAAGAAGGTAATTTTATCTCCGTTCCTTTGTAATTGCACCTGTGACGCCTGTCACGTGCCGTCTCTAGCAAGGGACAATCTGGGGAAGGACTCCTGAACTCTTTTTAACAATAGGATCTCGAACCTACAAAGGACTAGTGGTACACAGTCAGGAAAGTGGGTCTGGCAAAACTGATCAAAAAAGCTGTGCTCCTGTGTTTAACTTCATTCCATTGCTTGTTTTATTAGCTCTGTTAAGTTTGTACCACAATCATTTTAGAGCCCAGGCCGTCTCTTTATTAATACAGCAGCAGCGAGTATTACAGTCTGTTGCTGTAACCAGCACTTCCTCACCCAGAGTAGCTGGCAGGAGTGCCCGGCCAGGCTGCTGAGCAATGCGTGCACCAGGTAGTCACCCTCCAGCCGCCCGCGGAGTCGGATCCAGACAGCCCGGGGCCCAGGCCCTCCCGTACACCGGGCAGCGCCCGCTCCCTGCGGTCGGGCCCGCCCCGCTCGTCTCGCCGCCGCTCCCCGAAGACCCTGCTCCCCGAGCCGTGTTGATCCCGCAGGACACCCCGTCTCTGTCACCGCCGGCGGGGCCGGGTGCTACCGAGGGACTGCCGGTGCAGCCTTGAGGCAGCGGGCAGGAAGCACCCGGACGGGAGAAGAGGCGGGCCCGCCCGCCGTCCCCCCCCCGCCTTCGGGGACGGGGGCAGGGCTGGGGCCTCCCCGGCCAGTCCCGCAGAGCCCAAAATGGCGGGCGGAAGCGGCTGCGGTAGCCATGGAGTGCTGCTTCCGGGCGGGGGAGGACGCCGGCGCCCGCCGGAAGCCCCTGTGTGTGCGGGGCCCAAGATGGCGGCGGGGATGTACCTGGAGCACTACCTGGATAGTAAGAGCCGCCGGGTCGGGGCCGAGGTCTGCGGCTGGAGCCGCTCTGGTGGGAGGCCGCGCGAGTACGGGCAGGCCGCGACTTGGGGCGAGGCCCCGCAAGGCCGAGCTCTGCATGAGGGCCGAGCTCTGCATGGGGGCCGGTCCCCGGGCCGCCGGTCCCCGGGCCGGCCGCGGCCTGCTTCTAGCCTCTCGGGCGGCAGCCCTGCCTGGCCGGGCCCGGCCCGGCCCGGCCCTGGGGGCTGCGCCACCGCCGGCCCCTGAGGCCGTGCGGAGAGGCCCCGTCCGAGGCCCGACGCGTAGTAGCGTCTCGCTGCTGCTGGGAAACGGCGGCGGCGGCTCAGGCGGCTCGCCCGGAGCGCCGGTACGGGCCACCCTCTGCCGCGGGGCGGCTTTCGGCTCGGGCTCCGCCAGGAGCCAGCCCCGCTGCGGTCCGTGAACGCGCCGCGCTGGTGCCGTCGGCGAGGGCTCGGTTTGTCCCCGGAGGAAGGAGCCCGCGGCTGCTTCAGTTGCCTTTTGGGAGCGGCAGCCTGGCTGTCAGTGGCTCTCCCGGGCTAAGCTACAGGGCTGGTGAAATAAAGCCGACGGTAACTTCTGTATCTGTAGGGAGGCAGTTTCGATAGTTTCTTTCGCTGTTGGTGTACAAACGCAGTCCTGTTTTGCTGGTCTAAGAAGAGGTCTCTAAATACTAATGGATTTAGAGCCCTGCTATGATATCATCTTGCTTTAAGGTGCTTATAACTTTATCAGGCTCTACCGTTTGAGTATAAGACTTTCAATGCGTGTTCTTAAAATAGTGACTAATCGGAGGAATTGTTTTTGACGGAGTGTACTAAGGGATTAATATTTAGTAACCAGTTCTTTGATGAATGCAGTTTCCATGCTTTCCTTCTGATCTGGTGTTAACACTAGAAATCGGGGCGCATGATGCTGGGGTGGTGTGTTTAAAGTGTGGTAGTTTTGGTAGCATGTCCTTCACTATACCTGACCAAGTTAAATCTCTTGCTGTCTTCTGGCATATGCTTGGAAACACTGATGTTTGGTTCTTAAGAAAGTTTGTTGCACTAGGTTTCTTCCAGTACAGAGCTGATAAGATGTTGATGTGGAGACAAGAGGTATCATTACTTGTGTCTACAGTGCTCCTTTTGTCATTAGGAATGGAAATCTCTTGTGTGTTAAATTAAGAAAGTTCAAGAACCATAATAAATTTTAGTTGAAGCTGAAAAGAAGCTGGAAATGAACAGACAAGGATCTAGGACCTGCAAGGAAGGAGAATGCAAAAGCAAGGAAGAAAAGTTGGATGAGGAGGCACGTTGTTAGAGAGGAGCAAAGGTTGATGTATGTTCTGCTTCTTTCATTCTGTTGTGGAAGACTGCAGTTGACTGAGGCTCCTCAGCAAAGATGGCCAGAAGTTGGGAGGATGGGGGCTAGATAAGGGGAAGAAGAAGCAGGTGGACAAGGAGTAAATGTGTGGTGAAAATGCAGGGTTTTCCTGCTGGGAGAGCACAAGTGAATTTTGAGTAGGAGCTGCAGTGCAAAGATAAAGGAGTGAAAGACTGGGATTTGCAGATGGTAGGCAGAGATCAGAAAGGTGCAGCACTGCATGTGGGGAGGTGTAGTAGACACAGTCAGAGAAAAAGGTGCAGATGAGCTTGGTGGCTGGAGAGTGCCTCTGAAGTGACCGAAATCAAACAGGTCTGGATCTCCTAGTCAGTGTCAGCTGAAATCGATGAACCCCCTGGAAACTCCTCTGTTCTGCTACAGTTACAAGCATGCAGAGAAAATTACAAACTCTTTTTCTCTCAGGTGAGATGTGTGGTTCTGCAATTGAATTGGAGATCCTTATTCTCTTGAAGGTGGATATTAATACAGTGATATAGACCTGTTAGGGTATCTTGCTAAAAACCAAACAAACTAACACAAAACCAAACAAAAAACAAACAAAACCCAAAACAAATTTTAAAAAAACAATAACAAAACCCCAAACAAACAATGTGTACAATCTAAAAGTACTTTAAAAAAAACAAAACAAAACTTGGTTACAAAGATGTTACGAAGAACAAAGCAACCTTTGCTGCAATGGTTTAGCCTTTTTTTGTATGGTCTTGGAGCTCTTAAGGCCTTTTTTAGTTTTGTCTGGTGTCCTGTATAGCATATACAACGTTACTTCCCTTTGTTAGCTAATTGTAAGGCAGTTGCTGTGCTTAATCTAGAGTTTCTTTCAGAAAAGGGCATCATGTGAATATGCAATATATATATATATATAAAAAATAATATTGTAATACTTGGAGCCAAGGAGTGTCTATCTCTGTCTTCAGTAAGTTTACCAATAGACTTTCCTGTCACGTTCTGTGACTTTTGTCTGTAGTTAATTTTTGCAGTTCCAAGATTTAGTAATTGCACCTATAATGCTTTTACCTGCTGTGTTGAAGTATCCCCTTTTTAAAAATTTCTTCCCTGTGCAGAATGTAGTTGATTAAATCTTAACCTTCTTCCTGGTAACTTAGGGGGGGAAAAAATTGCCTGCCATAACATATTTTTCACTTTTCTAATTACCATATTGTTCTTCTCCAAATCTGCGCTGATCTTTTGACATCCTACTTGATCTTCTGACTCCCTGAAAATGCATACAGGCTTTTAGTGACCAGTCTTCTTCATGTGCTAGCTAAAGAAATCAGGTTTTTGTCCTTCTGTTGGGCATGCCCTTTCCCTGTTCACCGTTGCATTTCAGCTGGGAGATCATATTCAGGTAACTTTCTACCATGACACCACTACGATACAATCTTTCTGTTTCTTAAAAATACAGCCCAGCATCCTTTTTCCTTCACTTACATTGCTTGCTCCTAAATGTATTGCCCTCTGTAAGACCTGATGGAAACTATCTGTTTGCAGTTGGGCTGTCTTTTGCTGTCCCAGTGCTTTGTTCCTTCCATGCTCATTCTTCCAGTCTGCATCCCATTTCCAAGTGACTAACTTTTCTTTTGTTGGATCAACAGCTCCTGAGTGATTTGCAAGAGTAGTGCAGCCACTGCCCATAGGTGTCTATAATCTATTCTAAAGCCTTTTGAAGCCATTTAAAATACTTTTAATATATCTTATGTTTGGTTGTTTTTTTCTTGCTCCATCTTGTCATGCAAGATACTAATACTGCATCAAGTATTTGATGCAAATTGTAGTTTAATTACTTCAAAAAATTATTTTCACTAGTGAGGTGTATACTCTTATCAGAAAAGGTCCAGTCAGACAAGTTTAACACTTAATCTATATTTTCACCCTCTTTTAATTCTTTGCAATGATCTCAGATCAGTTATTCCATTTCTTCCTTTCCTCATCATTTCAATATTTCAAAAACATTCAGTTCAGTTTTAAAGTAGTTCACTAATATTCTAAAAGTTCCTGAAAATTGAGACAAATAAATAAGCCAGAACCTTTGGTCAGCTCTTCAAAAAATGTCAAATATTTACATTTACTTCCTAGAGTGGAATTATTTTAATAGAATGTTAATGCAGACACAGTTTTCAGTTTAAGTATTTTATTTCCTCTCAACAGAGATTCTCTTTCATATAATTTACTGGCTGGATGATCTTCTCGGGAAGTAAATGAGGAGTGTGTGATGAAAGAGGGCAGTTGTTTGTAGGACCTCTTCATATCCTTGAAGAAAGGAAGGTGTATAACAAATTCAGTGAAGATTGTAGGAAGAAAAAAGGTGGCCTCGTGTTTGAGGCAGTTGAATGCCACTCCGACAAAGTGAGTGTGATGTTTTTGTTTATTTTGGGGGCTCACGCTTTTTACAGGTTCTCTTTGACATGGATTGTGCATCCCTCAAATTGTGAGTGAAAATCTGTAGTCTGAGGAGCAGGCGTGCAGAATGTTCATAGCTGCAACTGAAGTGTTCTTTCAACAGGGAATTCTGGAAAGTCAGGCTGTGTAGCATTTTTAGACGTTTCAAGAGCTGTGTTTGTAATTAGCTGGCCTTACTGGCTTCAATCTTTTTGCCTCAGTAAATCTTTTGACCTTCAGCTTATTGGTAAGAGAAGCAGGCTACTCCACAGCAGTATTGTGAAAAAGCATTCTGATGTCACAGTAACAAACGCCATGAAAACCTCATTACCAAGTCAGTTTTCAGATTGCGTTTTGGATGGTGCATGTGTGACTCTTTACTGAGCAAAGAGAATAAAATTAAACTTTAAATTACTGCTCGGTCACTGGGAATGAGAAACACCTTGTATGAAAATCTCATGTGGTTAGTTAATTAAAAACTATATGTTAAAATGCATGAGCTGTCTGAGAAAGCTGCCCATACAGCTTCGGTTGTTTCATAAATCTTAAGTCCTCTAAGATGGACATCTAAAGTTCTTTTCCAGGAGATTTTTGTGGAATAGTCAAGTTAACAACAGTTCTCTTAGTAAATGGTGTCTGGAAGCTTCTTAGGTCTGGTATTTCGGTATCTTTCAAGTGCTTGCTGTAATTAGACCTGGGATTAAACATTCCCTTGCCTTTGCTTTAAGTTAGTTAATTGCAAAGCATATCTGTCTGAAATGTGTTATGCTCCTACCAGATGTTTTTGCAGCACAAAATACACACATTCCTTCTGTGCTGAGCATCCTGACAGAGGAACTTTGTCTACCTTGTCTACCCTGATCACCTTCCTTCATCCTACTGAAGCTGCCTATACTGAGCCAAAGGATTTGGGGAAGGAAGAGTGTTTCTTGTTCCAGTTCTCTTCATCCTGAGTGTTTTTCTTTGAGCATGGCTCTTTCCTCAGTGCTCTTCAGTGGCTGAAATTAAGCATGAAACGATTTCCATGTCTTCAGATACTGTCCTTCTGGTCCCAACCATTTTATGCCTGCCTCTGAGGGGTGAAAGCAGGATGCTGAAGTGCTTTCCCTTATGCCAAGAAAGCAGTGCAGCTTTAGTAGGGGGAAAATTGGGTGCAAAGGAGTTAGAGATGTTGAAAGTAATGGAGGAAGAATAAGAAGGAGGAAAACATAGTGTTTTGTGATGAGAAGATTGAATGTGCACGAAGACTCTTTAGAGGAGTTTGTGCTTGCACAAGCTTGAGTTTACTGCTCTTGGCTCAGTATTTGCTCTCATACTGGGTTAGAAGTACTGTAGTGGAGGCTTTGAGGGGTAGAAAGGAAGTGTGACCAATACAAGTTTTCCAGAAGATGAAATGCAAACACTGAGTTTTCTTCATGTTTGGAATTTTCAAGAGGACTGCAGAGCTTCTTTCTAATAGGTGTAACTGAAATATACACATTTAGAAAACAGTCCCAAATGGTTTTATGCAAGTCTCTGTTTATATGTGAATGTGTTATGAGTGTAGGGATTGTCTTTGTAGTAGAGGCAACTGCCGTGCAACCAACCAAATGTCTTTTCTACCATCAGTGCTTCTCTGCTTGCCCATCTAGTGGGTGTCAGGTAAAGTAAGTATACTTAGTGACAGCACAAAAATGTAACTTTTATGGCAATGGAACCAAGGTATATACCTCTCCTCCACTGTCTGGTGCCTGAATTTGTTACAAAATGACCTCTCTGCTCACCTACCTATGCTTTACTGCTGAGGATGTGTCTGCCCAGTTGCTCAGATAGCTGAGATGAATGGAAGGGTTGT
This sequence comes from Actenoides lindsayi, assembly GCA_025331215.1. Lineage (NCBI taxonomy): Eukaryota > Metazoa > Chordata > Aves > Coraciiformes > Alcedinidae > Actenoides > Actenoides lindsayi. The sequence goes on from WTSP01011496.1 coordinate 17,136, forward strand.
GTTTGATTGCTGCAGAAAGCACACCCTAACCCAACACCTTCCCTGCTCTTCCAGCTCTCACTGTCAACCACGTATGTTCCTGTCTGGGCTGATGAGGCTGTTGGTTAATGTGCCTTGCTAAATGGGGAGCACACATTGTTCCAGTTGGGAATTGTGTGCCAGACTGGAAGTTCAAATTTCTATATGCTTATACTGGTCTGTTACTGAATAAATGTCAGAATAAAATGTTGATAAGGAATGGTAACAAAACAATAAAAAATATTTCCATCTTCCTGTACCCCAAACCTCTGAGGAATTAAATTCTGCCAACATTTGATCTAAATTTGACCTAAATGCTTGGAAGTGTCATCAGCAGAGGGCCAGGAACCTTGCTGAGTTTGGGAGGTAGAAGGGTGTCACTGTCCTGTCTACTCAAGTGGCTGCTTTTTATTAATTCCATTGTCTTGGAGGCCACCAGTCAGGACCTGTTCCAGAAGCAGACTCTAGGACATATCTGCCTCGGTGAAGAGGATGATGGAAACAACAGACTTAGACGAGGAGTCCTTATCTGGTAACTTAACATAGACTCATAGAATCATTAAGGTTGGAAAAGACCTCCAAGATCATCAAGTCCAACCTATTAACCACCACCTCCATGACCACTAGACCATGTCCCAAAGCACCACATCCACCCATTTTTTGAACACCTCCAGGGATGGTGACTCCGCCACTTTCCTGGGCAGCCTGGTCCAATGCTTAACTACTCTTTCAGTAAATACATTCTTCCTAATATCTAATCTGAACTTCCCCTGGTGCAATTTGTGGCCATTTCCTCTTGTCCTGTCATTAGTTACTAGGGGGAAGAGACCAACACCAGCCTCACTACAGCCTCCTTTCAGGTAGCTGTAAAGAGCAATAAGGTCTCCTTTCAGCCTCCTCTTCTTCAGGCTAAACAATCCCAACTTCCTTAGCCTCTCCTCATGAGACTTGTTCTCCAATCCCCTCACCAGCTTGGTTGCCCTCCTCTGTACCCACTCCAGCACCTCAGTGTCTTTCTTATACTGTGGTTCCCAGAACTGCACACAGTACTCGAGGTGAGGCCTCACCAGGGCACCGAGTACCTTGGCACAGTCACTTCCCTTCTTCTGCTGGCCACACCATTTCTGATCCAGGCCAGGATGCCATTGGCCTTCCTGGCCACCTGGGCACACTGCTGGCTTATGTTCAGCCAGGTGTCAACCAGCACCCCCAGGTTCCTTTCTGCCAGATGGATTTCCATCCACTTTTCCTTAAGCCTGTAGCATTGCCTGGTTTTGCTGCCACTGACATTTGACCTTATTAAACCTCATAAAATTGACCTTAGCCCATTGATCCAACATGTCCAGATCTCTCTGTAGAGCCTTCCCACCGTCAAGCAGATCAACATTCCCACTTAATTTCGTGTTGTCTGCAAACTTAGTGAGGGTGCCCTTGATCCCCTCATCCAAATCATTGATAAAGATGTTGAACAAAACTGGCTCCAGCACAGAGCAGCAGAAACACCACATGCCCTCTTGAAAGTCATCTTCTTTGTCCTACAGCTGACATGTGAATGTCCTTTCGTTCCTTGATAACATTAGCTAACCCAATAAAATAGGATTATTCTTTTGGAATAGCAACATCTATCAGGATTTTCCTCTACATAGCTTCGTCAAATGAGAATGTGATGTGTATTGTCATCTTAATACTCTTAGAGGGCATGGGTGTGATGTCACAGCTTGCTGTAGGCAAGCCCTTAATCCCTTCCCCGTCGTGGCTGCATTCCAAACTCCCCATCAGTTCTTTTCTCTCATTTTCCCTATCCAGTGCAGCTTTCAGCCTCACCCTTCTGTTCTTGCCTCTAAGCTTTCTTACATCATACTCCAGATATGCAAATCTCTGAATTGTTTCTATATTCAACACTGTGCTGTGAAAGATGCCTTTCATTTCCTGAGACTTTGGATTCGTTGCATGGGTGCTGCAGCATATGTGATCTAGGGGAAATTAGATCTCATGCAGGGGTGAGAGTTTAGCAAGTCATGGCCATCATTTGTTTCCCTGTGAAAGCCACTGGCACAGCCCACACCAAGCTACTATGTTTATTATTGTTAATGACCAGCTCGGTTAGAGTGTTAGTTTGTTGTTGATGGGTATTTTTATCAGAGCTGATACAAGGTGGCTTTACAAGACAACACTTACTGCATTTTTCTGCATTCCTCCACTTAGCCAGCAGCAAATCTCATGTGACTATTTTTACAAGTGATCTCTTTGGTAGTGGTCCCTGCCTTTAGAGATCTCTGACAGGCTGGAAATGCCTGGAGTAGTGCAAGTCTCATTTCACATGTTAGTCTTCCAAATCCTCCAAGCTTCTGATACCGAGGTTGATCTTTAACACGGCAATAAAGATCCCTTTTCGGAGGCTTGCCAACATTGCATACTGTCTTGGCTGTGGGTGCTGTAGCATCGAACTAATGCAATAAGCAAAAGATAGAAAGAGCCCTCCCTCCCTGAGAAAAGGGTCCGCTCTTTGGTCCCCCACAGGGGGATGTTTCTATGGCTGTTAGCTGGCATTGCTGACTGCTACCTGTTTGCTTGGACAGTCCCTGAAGTAGATGTGCCAGGGGTGGACTAGTGTGCTGTCCCCTGGCCCAGAGCCTGGGGCATACGATATGGCCACAGAATTCCTGTGTCTGTGTGGCTGAAAGAGTCTGCTCTGCCCTGCTGTAGGGAGTCTTATCCCTTACAGGGCCCTTATGAGGATAATGATAACAGGTTAAGATGCATATATTGCAGTGGGGCTCAGTCATATATGCATAGAGAGAAAGGTTTTTATTATACTTGTGCACCAATTTCAGTCAACAGTGTCGGAAGACCAATAATTAGCTGAGAATACAGGACAGAGTAGAAGCAGCAGTTTGAAAGGGTTATACCCTTTAAAAAGAGAGATGGAGTGGTATAAAAACTGTCCTTGCCCCTAATGAGGAAGCTAGGAAGCTCCTAAGATTGCTGTAAGCTGTTCTGCAGTATACTTCAAATGCTACAAAATTATGAGAAACACGGAGTACCGAAAAGTCCTGTGTTTTCTCTGCAAGATCCAAGACAAATTCCTTTCTTGGTGGCCAAAGAACTTCCCCTCCCATTGTGACAGTCCCTGAACTTCCCCTCCCATTGTGACAGTCCCTGGCACAAGCAGGATTTTTTTCATTACCTTCAGCAGTGTGACGTTTAAAGCGTTAGCTGAAATCTGTACTGTTGTGGTTATGTTTCAAAACGTATTGTCACATTTTTTAATGAATTTAGGCATGCTGAACATGGTGGGTGAACAGAAGTCTCAGGAAAAACATCTCTTGATTCAAGGGATCCTGTTTTAGGAATTTGGAGATTGTCACCGTACGAACCCCTTGTTTGGCACAGTTAAAAGCCCTGCTATGGAGGACTGAAGCGTAGTGAAAGTGATCAGGTTGTGTATGCCTGCCCTTTGTATATATGTCAGAGTTAACACCTAAGTAGCTGAAGTTTAAATATCAGTTGCCTACACGTAGCAACCCACACGTGCTTCTAAAAATAAATAAATAAAATGACAATAACTGTGGGGGAGGGAGGGTGGTGATGGATTCTGACTTTGGGAGAGTGAGAGCGTGTGGTTCTTTAGGGACAAGACAGCATGGTTAGGGATGCCTGCAGAAGAATGAATGTGGGAAGGATTGATGAGGAAAGAGGAGAATAAAAGAGATGGAAGAAGAATGAGGGTAGTGAAGGGATAAAACGGGGGAAATATGAAAGCAGGTAGACTTACAATCTGCAATGAGAAATTAAAACAAGGTAAGAAAAGGAAGGGGTAGGGAAAACTCAATGAGAGACCTGTGCTGATGATTTCCAGGGTAATTGTGCTGTAACAGGAACGCGTGGGGCTGCACGTGGCTCTGTGTGGATCTCTGCAGATGGACACAGTTGCATTAATTCCAGCCCCTCCTTGGGGCCAAGCTGCTGGCCTTGCTAATGCTTTCTTTATAGTACCTCTTCACCACCCTCCTCTTCCTCCCTTGCTGCTATGCCATTTGTGTTGAAAGAGGCCCCCGCTTTTTTTTCCTGTGAGATTGCTGCCTATCTGGAACAGAGTGGCTGCCCTTCACTGCCCTCTTCTCTAGTGGTCAAGGATGCCTGTAGGGTGGTTTTTCTTTACTCTTCATGTCAGAATCTGAGAATTATTTGGGTATTTGACAGTATACAGTATTTAGTCATGAAAAGTTTAGGCGTGTCTTACAATAAGAAAAAAGATCAAATTAACTATAACTGAAAAGGAGCAATTCAGAAATCGTATAAACAACACGAATATTTTTAGAAAGACTGAAGGAAAGTGTGTTGTGTTAGCAGGAATGAGGAAATGAAAACTTAAATCTTGGAATTTTGTTTTTAATGGGACTGTTATGGTGGGCATGTTTGATAGACAGCATGGCACAGGCCAGGCAACTTCAGCAGACGTTCTGACCACTGTGATAAATTCTGTGATGCAGAGCATCACTTTTTTTTTTCTTTCTTTCTTTCTGGGTAGATAGGAGCTTTTGGGTTATCTGCAAATAGTAGAAAACTTTCCCATAGTTAGGTTAAACTATATACCATACAAATAGTTTGTTGCTCAGTTCAAACTTTCCTGGCTGCAGCTTTATCTTGTTACGTGTTTTGTCCTTGCCAGTCTCTCTCCGGATCATAATTTGTGATGGTGTACTCAGCTTCTTTCCACTTCCAGTTGAATAGATAGAGCATCTTTATAACAGCTCTTATTATAAAGTCACTTTACTGTCACTTGTTTTGTTTTCTCCCGATTTATTGATGAAGTGATTACAGAACAGTGGTCCCATAATAGAATTGCAGAGTGAACCATTTTGATGGTTTGAGCAGGGAAGGAATTCAGATGACAAGGGTTTGTCTCGTCAGTCCCCATGGAAACCTGGCTAGCTAATGAGCCTTTGGAAGATCATTGCTTGTACATGCTTGACTGGTAAATAATCTGCTGACGGTGTCTGTGCTGTGCATTTGCTAAGCCAAAGGCAGAGCTGGATAACACCTCTCTGCACTGCCAAGAGCTGCCAGGAGCAGAGAGCCCTGTAGGCACAGAGGCAGATAAAAAGGCAAGGTGGCCTCTGGCCTGGCCAAGGAGCTGATGCTGAGGGGAAGAGGAGCTGGGAGGAGTCTCTGAAGGATAGATGGCTTGGGCTGAAAAGACAAGACCAGCCACATAGAGGCAAAGGGAAGGCAGAGGCTTTCCAGATGAAGGCATGTGCTAGCGTTAGTGGTGGCGTTTTATTTTTATGGTAGCAGTTGTAAAAACTAGAGCATGATTCCTTTCAGGTTCTGTAGCAGAACCAAACCCCTGTCCACATTTCTCCTGCTGCAAGAACATCACTGTGAAATGTGGCTGTAACCCCCTGTGGGGTTGTTCAGCCCAGAGAGTAGCATCCTATTGGGTTTTGTGCTAGTTCAGGTGCTCGCTCTAGCTAAAGGTTCTAGCCCTGCTGAGGGACAACTGACTGTACCCAAAGCAATTTCTGTTTTTACCAACTGTCCTTTTTAGAAGACAAAATGAAATTACTACTTTTTTTTTTTTTTTGTGGGGTTTGGGGTTTTTTTGACTACAGAGTGAAGAATTTAGAAGTCATGATCTTCCAGGATTAATAAACTCAGTGCAAATTTGACATATCATGCACAGTGCAAACCATTTTCCTCTAGAGCATACCTGTCTTGTCTTCTGCAGGGGAGGCTTTGGAGAGGAATGAAAAGTGGCATGCTACAGTATGACCCATATTTCATTTGCTGAATAAATTGAAAGCTTTGGAGTTGATGAGGCTGGGAATTGCAGGAAGGAAAAAAGGCACGGCCTTGAGATTCCTAAGCTGGATTTCATCCTTGCCATAAGTTCCCTTTGTAAGCATGAGCATTTTCAGCATTGTGTTCCTAGTGTGTCTTCTGTGGTGCTTTTTTGAGCCCTAGGGATGTAACCTGGTAGTTGGCTGCTTGAACCTGAGGAGAAGTCTGTCGTGCTGGACAGACACGGCAGTACCAAAGTTAGGAATGTGCAGCCAGCCTTTGTTCTGCCGAATTAGCTTACTGATTTTTGGGGAATTGGATTTTGCATTGCTAACTGCCCTTGAATCGAGCGGGGCTGATGTCCGTATGTGGTGTCATTATGTATCTGGGTATTTAAGGACGCCTGCTCTCTGTGCCTTACTCAGCTACTTAAATTACAAATGGCAACAGAAATCTATTGAAGAGGTAGGATTCTATATGTGACTTACTATATTCTATTTGTGCAAAACAATAAATGGAAGGAACAGCTTCTGAGCACAGTGAGGCCCACAGTTGGTTTTACCTCTTACAGGAGTTAATTTCCTGGCCCATGTGTAGAACATGTGAAAACCTGCCACTTGCATACAGACCTTCCCTGCTGGCTGATTGCTCTTCAGAGAAACGTCTTTGCTGCAGAAACACGCGGCAGTGAAAGCAGAAACTGCTGCTGGGACTGATCTACCAGGCAGTTTTGATGAAGGGTAGGCACACCTTCATTCACACTCCCTATGTGTTAGTGGATTCAGGAAGCAGACATGCTTATGTTGTGCTTCTGAAGAGCTTTTCCCTCCACCTCTTTTATTTTTTTTTTTCACCTGCAAGAGAAATTTTTATATATTTTTCAATGGGGTATAAAGGTGACAGTAATCAATCTTGGACTTCAGGATAACGCAGGATCTTGGTTTGATTAGGCAGGCGTGGAAAAATGAGAATTGTTTTTATCAGCTTTGTCAGTTGAGCATCTGCTGATGCCTAGGGGGTGAGTAGCGTAGTGCATTGAAAATTAATTGACTATCACATTGCTCATGCAGAACCCTACAGATGTTTATTGTTCACAATATATAGCATCCTTCCAGGTGTTGGACAGACCACACTGAGATTACGGTGCAGAAGGCAGAACAAGGAACGCGTGACAGAGGGTCAAGACTGCTGTTCACTGCTCTTGCTCCTGTCTCAGACTTGCTCTTTATCTCTGAGCAGACTGTCTCCTGTCCCCTATACGTAAAATGAATGCACTAAAACGGACTCATTTGTCAGTGAATTAGCATTTGATCAACTTTAAGTGTTACATCATTGTACAGAAATAACCAAACGGTGCAACAGATGGCAAACAATGCTGGGGTTTGCATTACGGAGCGGAGTTGTTGGGTGGATACGTTGCATTGCAATGACTGGCTTCAATACGCATTATGGTTTCCTGCTTTCTTCATGTAAGCCTTTCTGCACGGCAGTAGTTTTCTCTCAATTAGTGTTTATAGAGCTGTGCTCCTGGGTTAAACATACCGTGGTTTTATAGTCTGTTTCCTTTGGAGTGGATGACAAATGGAAGCACGCTGGTATGTGGCGGGAAAGCGTGATGGGAATCGCTGGAGTGGTGTGTGTGGTGTTACCAGTTAACGTTGTTCCTGCCTTGGTATGATGAACAGGAACCTGACTTCTCCACGTATCCTCCTTTCCTTGCAGGTATTGAGAACTTGCCGTTTGAATTGCAGAGAAACTTCCAGCTCATGCGAGATCTGGATCAAAGGACCGAAGGTGAGGATTAGAGGTAGTTTTGTTGAGGAGATGAGAAGGATGCAGCTTGACCAGCTTTTCTTTATCCCAGGGATCTCAGGGCAGGGGAGGAAACTTACAGCTGCTCTGCTTTTCCAGTCTCTCTTAAGGAAGGGCACTGTAGTGTGTGTGTATGTACGTGTATTTCTGTATTTAATGGTAAACTTGTTTCAGACCTCAAGGCGGAGATCGATAAGTTGGCCACGGAGTATATCAGCAACGCACGGACTTTGTCTTCAGAGGAAAAACTGGGGCTTCTCAAGCAAATCCAGGATGCCTATGGGAAATGCAAGGAGTTTGGGGATGACAAGGTTCAGCTGGCTATGCAGACCTACGAGATGGTATGAAGGGAAGTGTCTAGTGTTTATCATATGGAAAGGCTGTACTAAACCCCTTAATCTTGGAAGGCCTTGCTCCCTTCTTTTTAGGTCCTACTAGCTCTTGCTTCTCGTACTGCAAGCCCCATGCCCTCTCCTCTTTCTCTCTTGGACTCTGATCTATGGTAACTCCTTGTCACTGTCTTCTTTGCAGGTTGATAAGCACATCCGTCGGCTGGACACAGATCTCGCTCGCTTTGAAGCAGACCTGAAGGAGAAGCAGATAGAATCGAGTGACTATGACAGCTCTTCCAGCAAGGGCAAGAAGAGTGAGTACCACCACTGGGCTGCAGATTGATACAGGAGGCAGCCAAGGGACTATGGAAGTGGTGGGGATGAAGGCAGGCACTGGAGTGGTACAGATCAAAGACTGTTACGCTGGAATCTGAAGGACAGGTAAAAAGATGGTGACCTGGGCTCTTCTTGTGTAAGCATATTCAAGGCCGATAGATAAAATTAAGATGGGGTGTATGGCCCAAAGCCAATATACACTCCAAAGGAGAAGTGTATTTTAGTGCTGGAGCAGTTGTTACTGTCAGGTGTCTATTTTGATGGGGTGGCAGATGCAACATCTTTTTTCTCTTCTTACCAGAGGGCCGAGCCCAAAAAGAGAAGAAAGCTGCCCGTGCTCGCTCTAAAGGGAAGAACTCTGATGAGGAAGCACCAAAAACTGCCCAAAAGAAACTGAAGCTTGTCCGCACGTAAGTGTTTAAGAGATTTGCAGAAATGAGGAGCAGCTCTACAAGCCAGACCAAGGGAGGCCTAGCCACACTTCCTTGTGAAGGATCTCATTGTCATCCAGACTAGATGGGGTGTCCCCTGTCTCTCCTTGGGAAGCAAGAGGAAGGAGACCTTGTAATTCTTTCAGGGGAGTGGGGCACGAAGGGGAAAGCAGGTCACTTCAGTGGAGCTGAGTGTATGTGTGACAAGTGGCTGCCTCTGGCAAACACGGGCATTGTCTGAGGAGACATGAAGGAACTCAAAGCTACTTATTTTGCTGACCTACTTTATTCCTGTCCTGCAGTAGCACAGAGTATGGGATGCCTTCAGTCACCTTTGGAAATGTGCACCCTTCAGATGTATTGGATATGCCCGTGGACCCCAATGAGCCTACTTACTGCCTCTGCCACCAGGTCTCCTATGGGGAGATGATTGGCTGCGACAACCCAGATGTAAGAGACTGGAATTGATGGAAAGGGGGAGAAGAGAGTGGAGAGGCTCTCGTACAGGAAGTCTTGTCCTGCTTGGGTGGGGCCTGATATAGCAAGAAGTGACAGAAAAGGGTTTACTTCAAGTAGTTTGGAAGGGCAGAGAGAGAGCCACTTAAAAGGCCCTAGAAAGCCATTTCTTTAGGGTTTTCCTTAAAATGACAGGTTGTTTTCTTGCCTCCACAATTATCAAGGAAGGAGGGGAGTTCTCCTTGCTAACAATGTATAGCTTGGGTGCACGTCTTCAGTCCCTGATCACTGCTAGGGGTTTAGAGTTTGTGATCAAACATTGGGAAGCTTTGGTAGCCCAGAAGCAATGATTTCAGAATAAAACTGCTCTTTAACTGCCTGCTCTCCATCCCAACAGTGTTCCATTGAATGGTTTCATTTTGCCTGTGTGGGTCTGACGACGAAACCAAGAGGAAAATGGTGAGTGAACAAACAATCTGGAGGGCCTTTGGAAAGTGGAAGTCCTGGGTGGCAGAAGGGAAAGTACTGTATGAACACACTTAGAAGACCTCTTATTTAAAAAAAAAAAAAAAAAAAGAAACAGGAAAAAACCCACACCCAAAAAAAAAAAAAAAAAGATTTAAACTAGGTGTGAGACCTTGGAAAAGGTCCTCTGGGGCTGCATGTTCAAGCTTCATATCATGCACTCAATACTGGCTTTTAACTTCCCTTTTTACCAGGTTCTGCCCTCGCTGTTCCCAAGAGAGGAAGAAGAAGTAAAATCCTGTGAGCTCTCGTTACTGGTGCAGGAGCTCTCTTCCCCCTGCCAGGGCCTCATCCCAGCTCCCCCAGCCCTCGGGGCCTTGGCTGGGGTGAGTCTTGCCCTGCTTGTGGTCGGGGCCATCCCTGGAATGGTGTGTAGCCTCACAACGGTTCCTGTGTGTTCTGTATCCCTGGTTGCTTCTGAATCCCTAAGGGAGGCCCTCTCTGTGTACTATTTCAAACAGGTGTCTGAACCTCAAAGGGAATGAATGAGGGCACCAGGGTAGCCACCAGATTCCCAAGGATTCAGGTAGCCCCTGATTTTCCTTGGCTTTCCTTCAGCCTCCTCAGAGTTCATTGCCTACTCTCTGCTTAGAGAACAAGGCTATAGGATGGGGGAAGGAAAGGAGGTAAGTCTCCAGCATTTCAGGTCTTTGATTTTCCTGGATCATTTTCAGGAGAGAGGGAGTAATGGGGCCACTTCTTAATCTAATGGACTAGCTGAGGGACTGAAAACCTAAAGTACTCCCTATCTTTAACCATTCCACTACTGGCATTGAGTAGTCTCTTTTATTGGGGAGAGGAGGAGGGAGTGTTTACAGCTAGCTTTGTCTCTCTTATTCCTGGGGTAAACCTGCTGGTCTGGAAAGCACGTTGTGTGAAGGAGGAAGAATTTCTGACCACATGAGGAGAAATGGCTTGATCTAGCCTGTCTTCCAGCTCCTAAATTCTGCCTTCCTTTTGTGCAGTGGTGCTTCTCCATTATTTCCACGATGGGAAGTTTGGGGATTCAGATCCCACTTGTATAATACAGAATGAAATAAAGTTAATTGAAACAAATAGTCTGCCTTGCTGTCACCTCCAACGTAAACTGTGGTAATTGGTCTCTTTAATTATTCTTTCTCCCTCGGCTCTGCTTTTATGCTAAATGATGAACGTGGTAGAGCTTTTTCATGTACCGATCTTGAACAGTGCTAGTAAGTGACATTCTGACTAAGGCTTGAAAATAATATGTCTGCAAAAGGTTACCCAGCTTTCCAGGGGCTGTGAAAAGTATCTGCCCCTTTCAGTCCTGCCCTCACAAGGGGTGGACGTTTATTCACAATTTTGTTGGATCATTTACTTCATGAATTGTCCTCTCTTAAATGAGGAGAGATGGAGATTATAGAAGGCCAAGCTCACTGTTGCTGTTGGGCAGCACACCTGAGGAAATAGGCTGTTTGGGCAAAGCACATGCATCCAAGAATATGGGTAGGTTTTCCTGATAACTTGCTCCCTAGTGGGTCACTTTCACCTTGGATCACCTTGTTAGAAACTCCAGCTGTCTTTACTACCATGTTAGGCTGCAAAACAATTGCTGAAGACACGTCTCCCTTTGTAGTGTCTGCAGGTAAATGTGAAGATAGGATCCATAATGAAGCTCCTCTTCATCTGTTCCATTGTCATGGCCTGGAGATCAGTGAGCTTGAGTCTGTTCTTCCTGCTTGGTTTGTGCTATTCAGGAGGGTTTAACAGTTTCACTTGAAATACTTTCCTTACATAGATAACTTGTATGAGGATCAATTGTGTGTTTTTGTTCTTGGAGCCCTGAAGCCAAAGCTCTTCTAGGGGTTTATTATTAAAACCATCCAGAGGACTGTGTAGGTGAAGAGAAGTGCTACTCTCAGAGACCCTGTCAAATAAATCAACTCAAAAGCTGGTGTTACGTATTCTGTTCAAGTTAGCATTGAGTTGGTCTTTGTTTTTTCTTTGGAAAGGGGTGCTTGGGTGCAAAGAAAAAAAGGCAAGTTATTATTCAGACTATGGGTCTTACAGTTTGTGGAACCACTGCCACAGTCTGGTTCTCAATCCCTAGACTTTCTCAGGCCATTTTCCTGGGGCTTCTCTCCTTAAATGGAGAGGAAGAAAACTCTGTGTGTCTGGTACAGTCTTCATAACGGGAGACACTGTGCCATTATACAGCGGGTGAGAAGGCTGTAGCAGGACAACAAATTTCTTCAGCTGGGGTTTATCCAGATATCAGCTGGGCAATCAACTAAACAAAGAACAAAGGGAGGATGGGATCTGAACTTGAAAACTGGCTTTGGGCAAAGTACAAGGGTGACAAAAGGACGCAAACACTCCTTTAAGAGGTTTGGTTTTGATGGGATATGACACTGGATTGTAGTGGCCATTATTAAGCAGCAAGCTTTCTAGGAGCTGTGGGCTAGAGAGGTGTTTGAAGTGGTGACTGTGTAATGAAGCCACTGCTGCTGAAGGGTAATAAGTAGTTTATAAATGCATGTGGTGTAGTGTAAAAGCAGCGTAAGTGGGCAGGGGTGTGCTGCACACTAAGCTAGGAAACAAGATGGCCTGTTCAGGTGCTGCTTACTGTGCAGGAGTAGCTGTTGAGGGTAGCTCTGCCGGGGGAAACACAAGTCTTGGGTCTTCTGCAGTCAGCATAGGATGCTGAGAGGGGAAGGTTGACCAGAATACTCCTGTTTTCAGGCTAAAGCTTGGACACAGGCTTACCGTTGTGCTTGGCACACTGAGAATTGGAATATTCTGATGATTTAATGCAAAACGGATTCAGTGCCAGAAAAGAAGTGCTAGGTGGGAAGCTCCACTCACCCCCCGTTCTGCCCTTGTGTCCCGTTTCTGGCCAACGAAGGGGTACTTCACCCAGCAGCACGTGGCCCTCGGGGAAGGTTTGCTGCAGCCGAGAGAATGCGCTGACTTACAGGGAGAGGGAACTCGGATGAAAGTATGGACAAAAACCTGAGAATTTTTAAATGGCTGACAAGTATAAATGCCAATGAAAGGACATTAAAAACTAACCTTGGAAGAGAAGGAATAAGGGCAGTAACTGTGCAATATTTAATTGCCAAAGGAGGAAAATAATCAGTAGAAGCTAGAAATTACAAAGTACAAAAATGAAGCCAGTGGAAGCAAAGTCTATAAGCAACAAGGCTAGAAACACAAGCAGCTTTTTTTAGAATGCCTTTTGGTTTTGATATAATTGAACATGGCACATGTCCATTACCAACTGCAGATAGCAGAATTGTTGGTAATGAGTGGAGGGGGAAGTGTTCTGTAAATATTTATTCTGTGTTGGTGCTGGTGTCATATGGGAATGATGCACTTCCTAGGCAAACAGTAAGGGGGATTTTTAAATAGCATCTATTGGGGTGAAGGCTTGTTTGATCAGCAGTCTTTAGTAAATGGTGTTTGTTGTCCTGTGAAAGTCACCCAAAGGCATCTGTGAGCTGCTCTCTGTCAGGCTCTGGACTGCTAGGGAAAGTCTACAAGGCTCAAAAAGAGCCTGGTCTGTGCTGATCCTTAATGTTAAGAAGGCTGCCTTAGCAGTCCAGATGTGAAACAGGGAAAGAGCAGAGAGGCAAATTGCTGCTCTCTAAAACAAGCAAGAAATCCAGGCCAACAAAATCAAATCAATTTGACTGGAAGTATCAAAAAAAAAAATCAGTAAAAAATTACTCCCCCCTCCATCACTGTTAATAGTTACTGATATCCCTGTAGTGATAATGGGATCTGAAAAGCTTACTTCTCCTAGAACTGAAGTGCTTAAAGAGGGGATACGCTAAGTTAAAGTAATCATGAGCTCCTTTAAAGAACTGGCTAGCTTGCAAATTTCCTGGAACAGCTGTCAATGCAACATCAACACTTTCTAAAATGGAGCTGGAGAAATTGCCCCTTTAAAGTGATTGGAATAACCTAGTTGATGAGTAAAGGCAAGTAAAGGAAGCTGGAGTCACACAGCATGACATGAGGGAAGGCTTCTACCCACCTCTTTAATCCCATTTATTAATAATAATTGGTCATGAACACAAATAACTGGTTTATCTTGTCCGGCTGCGATTGCCTCAGCTGTGGGCATCATTCCCAGGTAGCTGGGAAAGCGTGGTGGTTGAGGCTGTTCAGCAAAGTGTTCCTCTTCCCAGTCAGCAGATGCACTCAGCAAGCTCCTGTTCCCCAGGCTCAGCCACTGCCGTGTCTGCTGCGTGATGTGCACAGAAACCATTCCAGCCACAACTATCCCCTTCCACCACTGGGACCACCTTTATCTGGACAAACATAGCAAGCAATAATAGCCCCATAGCTCAGCCTTTCATTAAGTGCTCTTAGGATATTAATTTACCTAACTACACACTCAAGAGCTGTGTGCTAGACAGTCTCTTACTGTCTGTTAACCCCAGAAGCCTTACACAACCTATTTAACCAGACTATTTGAAGCTCAGTTGTAGAGTATGTTTTGATGATACTCAGTTTATTTGGGATCAATTCTTATGAGACAATTACTGCATATATAAATATATATCTTAGAATTGGAAATGCTGATTGGAAGGTACCCCTGGAGGTCATCTGGTTCAGCTTTCCCTGCAAAGTAGGGCTGCTGTAGGTCCTAAATCAGGTCAAATATATGCTGGGTAGCAAGATGGTCTGTAGCAGAGCAGGCTAGGATAACAAGCAGCAGTTGCATGGAACTAGGTGATGTTGCTGAAGATCTTAAGTCTTGATTCAAATGCTGGGCAAATCAGTCCAGAGATCTCAAGTTGGCAGCAGAGAAAAACATTCCCGATAGACAACTTGCTTATACTGTCTGAAAGTACGAGCAGGTCCTCTCAGGGTGTTTCTCATTGCATATAGGCAGATACACGTTGTTGAGGAGTGGTACTTACTGATGACAGCAGGATTGCTCCCCTCTGATGTCTGCAGAGAAACGGGTGGCACTTCCTCCAAGTCTCAGAAAGGAGACATATGAAGGGTATCTCGTCATTCACTTGGCTAAGTGAAGTTTCAGCTAAAGCACAGCAGGATGTTGAGGTGACTTGAGCCCAGACCATGATGCAACTGTGGTGTACAGTTGCTGGTGAACTGGCAACAGGAATGCTAACGTTTCCTATCTCCTGGAGCAGGGCAAAGCACACTGGTCATGTACCAAGTGCTCGTCAGAGGATCGTTTAATGTAGTGTGATTATCCAGACTTCTCAGTGTGTTTAGATTAAGGGCCCTGCACAAAGCAGACCTGGCCAGTTGATAGTTTATGAGCTGTTTTTCTTTGTATAATCAGCCATGGCTCTACCTTTTCCCGCCATGTAAACCAAGAGAACAAGCTCTGGAGATGGTGACAAGCTGAGTGGCAGTATCTGGGGAGCGTGCAATACCTGACTGCTCTAAAGCAGCTGCAGTAGGCAAGGAAGATGACAGCACTGAAAGAGCTGAAGACTAACAGAAGGAAACAAAATGCCCTATTTTTTTTTTTCAAAGACAACTGCAACTCCACTGCCTAGTAGTTACAGTATCAGAAGAAACATAGCTGGTTTTATCAAATAAAATGCATTTCATTTCTAAAAATAGTCAAATGTATTGATTAATTTATGCTAATTTATGTTCATTCTTCTGCATACATAAAAGAAAATGAAGTGTTAGTTTAAAGAAGACATTTTTACCCAAGTCTTAAGGACGGGCAAACCTGTGACGAACACTAAATTCCTAGAGCTTGGTGTGAAAAAGAAGTTCAGCAAGTTGCCCACTTTGGTCTGTTTTTGCAGATGTACAATTTAATTTCAGGGGTTTGGGTTGTTGCCATTGAAAGCTGAAAACTCATTCAAAGCTGAAAAACAGGCTGGGAGGAGAAAAGGCTGGAATTATTTTTTACACATTGACAACAAGCAAGAAAAAAGCGTGAGAGCATGAGCTTTCCTCATTCTGAAAGCCTGAAGGATCCAGTCAGTGGAAGAACCCATTTAGTTACCACAGAAAGGTTTAGGTGGGAAGTGACCTCCCTGGGGCTCTATAGTCCAAGCCTCTGCTCGCTCTGGAGACAGCTTTGTGGTCAGGTCAGGTTATTCTAAACAGACCTGCCTACACAGACTAGAGCCGTTCATTCAATTATGCTTTTATGAACACACTCCCTTTTAGGTTGTATTATTAATTCAACAAACCACTTTTAAAACACTGTTTTTGCAATCAATTAAGTATTCCATTTTCTAAATTGCAGGTAAAAAATTCTTCATTCTCTACTTCCTAACAAAATAAAAATGTAAATTAAGTATCTGAATTAATGCATGTTATAACTGTACAGTGCTTGTATAGATTGATGCATCCACAAACTTAAAACGAGTGCCAATTTTCCTGTGAAATCTATATTTATCAGAGTATTCACATAGTTCTCAGCCACTGACAGTAAACCTACCAAAATAAAGTATAACTGCGGAAAGAAGATTAAAGTCAAAAATTCATAGCATTTTAGTTTAAATCAGAATGCTCTCTAATGCTTTTGCCTGTGGAGAGGGAGACTTAGCCCTGCTCTTTGGGTGGGCTGGTACCCACATCCCTTCCCCAGTGCTATAGCTATGAGGATCAAAGTGTTCAACGTTGGGCCTCTTGATGTAGTTTCTGCTTCATGGAAGACATAGAGCTGAACTGGAAGAGGGCTTTTATTTGGCTGCTGTGCAATGGCACTGATGGCTTCTTGGCTGAGCTGTCCACTCTTCTGTTAATACCAGATGGCAGCTGGCCTTAGTAGTCCAGGCGTGCTCCTGAGATGCAGCTCTGCATCCTCCACAGGCAGCACTGGAGGACATCTCAATCCATGTCTTGTAGGTGCTGGGGTAGGGACTGCTGTCTCAGCCAGAGGCTTCGTTGTTCCACATCTCAGACTGAAACTGTTCCCATCTTCCACCTCTCCTCGAGATGCCTCCACCGGGATGTTTGATTTGTGGGCAGGTGGCAGAACTCTGGCTCCGAAGCTGCTTTTGTTTGTGATCTTACAGTAATTGGCAGGGCCTGTGCACAGTGGTGTGGGGAGGGGAGATCAGACGTACAATGGGCACAGGGTTGTAAGTGCCAGGACTGTTTTATCCGGGGGGCTCCTGTGTACTCTCCTGTATTTCCTGTGAAGGGAGCAAATAGCAAATGGGCTTTTGCTTGAAGCTGTTGCAGTCTCAAGTGAGACCCAACGATGTCACCCAAAGAGCCTCAGCCAGCATGGAGCAAGGACACCTGTGCAAGCCCAAGTTCCTGGGAGCTGCCTAATGATTGCTGAGAATGGAGCAAAACCAAATGCCTTGGCAACTGGGATCTAGCAAGAAAGTGGTCCTAGTGGGCTAGAAGAGAGAGAGGACTCCGAGAAGAGCCAGAGCCGTTACTATTGAATATTGTCACCTGTGGAGAGGAGGGGGTAGCATGCTGCTGGGGAACTGGGATGGGCTTTGGACCCCCTTCTCTACCTATTCTCTTAGGTGTATGTTTTAATAAATGAAGGTTCCACAGTTTAGCCTTTCATTTGATGCTCTGTAACAAACACATAACCTGGTGTGTCTCAGGGGCTCTGTTGGCCCCTTCCTTAGTTTGCCCTAACAGGTACACAAGCAGAATTGCTTACAGCCTCCTCCATAAGCAAAGACCCCAGTGCTTATTTTCTAGCAACATATTGATATGCAAACATATTGCACTTAACAGCACCATTATGGCTGTACCAGTACTCTTAATTTTTCCACTCCAGCTAACCTGAGAAAAGAAATTCAGGTGTTTTTAACGGAATTCCTTTTCTGAAATAACTCCCCCCCCCTCATAAGAGGTGTTTATGAAAGCAGTTCTCTATCATCTCTACCTGCATTTCAATATTTAAGACAATGGATGCTGCCTGACAGGGCACCAAGTCTGGAATTCACAACTAATCTTTGTAACCTCCATCTTTGTGAGTTTCTTGACCTGATCAAACATCCTTTCACTCCCCAGTTTAACTCATAAAGCTGACACAGGCTAATGAACATTAGCCATCATTCCTTCCTCAGTTAAGCACTCTGTGTGCCTTAGTGTGCATGTCCCTGGAAGTGTTCAAGACAGGTTGGATGAGGCTCTGAGCAATGTGGGAGGTGTCCCTGCCTATGGCAGGGGGGTTGAAACTAGATGATTTTTAAGGTCCCTTCCAAGTCAAGCCATTCTATGATTCTATGAAGACAACAAGACTAACTTGGAGGAGGAGCTTGTCTGCCAAAGGGTGGTCCCTCACAAACTAGACAGGCTCTTCTGAAGCTCAGAATTTGTGCAGCAATCAGATGGCAACATGGAAAATGAAGTTCCTTCCATTGTAACAGCAGCAAGTTGTTCTGCTGTTGCACATCTCTGCTGCTGTAGGCCTGGGGCTTACTGTATGTCAGCCCACTGAACTCGGGCTAACCCAGAAACACCTTCTACGGGAAACACCACTTTGTGGTGGCTCTGAAAAAAAGGTTGCAAATCTGCTTCTGTGCAGAAATTATACATCAGGGCTGTGCTGGGTTCGGTTCAGATTAATTATCACCAGCAGCTGCTGGCCAACCAGTTGGGAGGGGCTGCAGCTGGGAGTGACAATAGCCAGGATAAACAACTGAGCCAGCCAATGGGATACTTGATACCATACTGAGCCCTGGCCCTATATAAGGGGAGAGCTGGGCTGGGCTGGCTGGTTTTGACTTGCTTCAATGTGTGGCTTCAGCGTGGCCAGAGCAGAGAAAGTTGGCATCTTGGGCCCAGGTAGAGCCTTCCCAACTTCTATTACTTGCTTTGTCTATCATCTCGTTAGTACCATTGCTTTCTTCTCTCTTTGTGTTGTTTTTGTTGAACAGTTCTTATTTCCACCCCTGGCGTCTCACCTTTTTATTCTTTCTCCTGATTCTTCTTTCTGTCCCATAGGAGGGGATATGGAGGGAGTGGGGGGAGAAGTCCTGCGTGAGTGGCTATGTGGTTTTTAGCTGCCAGCAGAGGTTTAACTATGACTGGGGTACAGCCTTAAAGGTGCCAAGTTAACCCTCAGAAACCAGAAAATACTGGAATTAACATCACCCCTGTACTGCACATTAATTGACCACTCTAATTCCTTGAGGCAGCAATGAGGAGTATATTCCCCCCAGCTTGCAACATTGATGCATCCTGTCCAAACTGCTGTTCTTCCCTCCTGTCCTTCCTCCCTCAGGAATTACAATTTTTATTTATTTATTATTTTTTTAATTTGAAACTTGGAACCCATAGCCAGCTAGCACTAACTTAGCTGAACAGCCCAACAGTGTCTCCTGTACTCACAGGCTCCCTGCCCTGCCAGGTGCACACTGCAGACTGTCTGGCTTCTCAATGCACTCGTGTGCTGTAAGAGCTCCCTGAAGGATTTTTGACAACATGAACCAAATCCAGGGTGTGCCACAGCACATGAAAAGTGCCAGGTAGATAACCTTTCTTCACATCACTAACTGCTGTCTTTCCAAATGTACCGTTGATCCGCACAGGCATTGCTGCTAAAGCGTCAATAGGGATGGCTTTTTTGACATCTCCTTTGTCTTCTTCATGTGTATGCCTAGGGACTCTGGTCCATTTATTCTTGTTTCCTTTTTCTGTGCACCATAGATCTCTTGCTGGCACATGCAGATATAGGCTGTGTAACCAGCACCTGCCAGACATGGCTGACACTGCAGGACATGCCACGTTGGTGTGTTTTCTTAGGTCATACACTTCCATCAGCCACTGAGGTCAGCATTGAGCTCCCCTGAGAAGCTGCTGAAAGCAGGATGACAGAAATCAGCCTGGGCTCAGTTGTCACTGGAAAGTAGAGTGAATTAACAGGGTCAGGGAGCTGAAAGCACTAAAGTTGTCTAAGATCAGCTAATAAGCAATGCATCTTAAGCTAAGCAATGGAAGACTAGGAATTGGCTACAATTTGCAAGACCCAGCAGTGTTGCCTGTTTTAATGCTGAGTGGCAAGAGCTAGCTGGGAAATGTCTCCTGGTCAGTCTTTCTGAGAAGCTGCAAAAGCATTCTGAAATTCAATGCTGTTGTTAAATGGTCAGGCTCCAAGCTTCTCAGAAATGTTACTTTCCAACAAGACATCTTAAAGCAAATTTGTTTGTCTCCTGCAAGGACCCACAGAGCTACGTGCTGTTGCCATCTTTTTAATGGACTGCATGGCTGCAGTGATTTGAGCTTTAACCTTGATAGTCCCGATAGCCACTCAGGGTCCTGGCAGGTGCTGTGTCAGCCTTGCAATAGCAGCCGGTGCATCCCGAGTGCTCTCTGCAGCCACTGCCTACAGCAGAGCTGAGCAAATCTCCCAGGATTTGCCACAGAAGTCACTTCTTTGGTAGCATCCTGCTACACTGTTGAAAACTTTGTCTGCTTTGCTGCAGCTCCTCTTTGGTTCTGCAAGGATGTCATTTTGCAGCCGAGCTGAGGCTGTGGGGTGGTGGGTGCACAAAGCCCCTTTGCTACCCTGCGTATTGCTCTCTGCAGCAGTTCTTGGAGCTACTGTACCAAGTATTTTCTTACCGACAGCCCTGACAGATGCTTGCCCATGATGGTTATGGTCGTGTGTGTCTCGCATCAGAGTGCCCAGCCGTGGGAAGCACTGTGGTGGCTCCAATCCACAGGGTGCACACATAGGACACTGTGTCTGTGACCCCTGCCTCCATCTCTGTATGGAGAACTAAGCACGAGCAGTTGGGTGCAGGTATTCCTGAAAATCAGCCCTGTGAGGCTCTGGGCATCTCTGTGCTGGTGGTCCTAAAGTCTCCTTCATGAGCACCATTCCCCGTTTTGCCTAGGAAGGCTTTACCATGCAGAGAGCAGTGCTCAGGGCACCCAAGGCAGAGGAAGACCAGCCAGTGCTTCTGTGACTCCCTGGAGGTTCAGAAAGTGGCACAGATGTCCAGGGGAGATCAAGCCAGCTTCCCTTCATGTCTTGAAGCAAGCCAGTGCTGGGACAGTCTCTGGGGAGGCATGAGGTGTGTCTCAATCCTCTGCAAGTGGAATAGATTTTGTGTCCTTTCTCCCATGGAAAAGCACAAAATGCTTTGGTGTGAGATACCTCAAGAGTATCACTTTTTGGGTGCCCTCAGCCCAGGGGTAGCCTGGCCAGTCCTCAAATACTGTTGTAGGTTGTTGTCAGCCACCACCACGTCCCCAGGCAGAGGGGGAAGCTCCTAGCTTGGCTCCCACTCCTCCTGCTCACCTTGTCACCATGGCCCCAGCTTCTTCCTTCCTCGTGATGTGCCCATCTTGCCCCACACTCCCATGAACATGAGCCTGTACCTCATCTCCACCGTTCCCCATGGCAGCCATCAGGTGTTGCCTGGAGGAGCGTGTGCCCCTGTCCCCAGTGCCCCAACTGTGATGTCATTCCCCTCTCCTCCTGCTGTGCCAGGCCTACTGTTCTGGGAGGGAGGGCAGGTGTGGCAAGGATGTTCTGCCTGATGGGTGAGTGACACCTGCCCCTGGCCCCTGCCCACCCTCAGGGGTGCTGCCAAGGCTGCTGAGCACAGGGCAGGTTGGAGAGGAGGGGGCTCAGCTGACGGCAAAGGAGAGGATGGAGGGATGTCCCCATGGAGCGGCACAGCCACTGACATGGTAGAGAGGGCAGCTCACAGGGGTGGGCAGCGGGGCCTAGCGTCTGGGCAAGGCTGGGGTTTTGTGGAAGGAAAAACCCAAACACCCAACACCCAAAGCAATCCCTCCCCCGAACCAAGACAAAACCACTGCTACTCAACCCACAAAAGCCCACCAACTTTTGTATTTCTTTCTTTTCTTTGTTATTTTTCTTTTTATTAATTTTTACCTTTTTTTTTTCCTTTTTTTCCTTTTTTTTAAATTTATTTTTCTTCTTTATGTTTTCTTTCTTCTCTCGCTTTCCCTCTCTGGCTTTCCATTTTGCCCTGGAGCCCCTGGTTTCCCTGGAGCCCTGCAAGCAGGGATGATGGAGGGAGACCTCAGGCCAGCTTGTCCCTGTTCCTGCTTAGCTCCAGCAGATGGGAGCAGGCCACCCCACTAGCCACTTTTTCATCTCCACCCAACATTGGTCCCCATTGAGGAGGGTTAAGTGCAGCCTGCCTTCTCCCCTAGGTCTGCTGGCCTTGCTGATGTCCTCTGCCGCTCCTCCAGTGCCTCCTGCTCCAGGCAGCCCCCTGTCAGACAGCGAGTACAAGGTCTTCTTTGCCAGTCTATGGCCCCCATGGAAAGCGGATGTGTCCTGCCAACTGCGCCAGATACATGGCTGCTTCAGCCCTGCTATCCGGCAGCTGGACCAGGAGGAGAACCATGGCCATGTTCCCAAAGGTAGGGACATCACCTCACCTCCAGGAGCAGAGGCAGGGCATCACCCCAGCTGGTGCAGCACCAGCTATTTCTCTGCACTGAAAAGCCACAGGATTGTAGGAATGGTGGTGGGATGAGTTGTTTTGGAATCTCTAGTCCAAAGCCCAGCTTGGAGCAGGACGCTGCTACCACTGGAGCACCCTGGGTTTGTGCAAAGGAGTTTGTTTTTTTGCCCTCTCTGGGCAGCCCTTCCCATGCTGCACCACTTTCCTGGAGGGAAAAAACCTTTTCTAATGGCCAGTCCAAGCAGGAATTTGCAAGTTTTTCCCTCTTGTGTTGTCTGGCACCACCAAGAAGAGTCTGACTTTGTCATCTTGTAGCTTTCCTTCACATCCCTGTGGGCTGCCATTAACTCAAATCCCCATCTCCTCTTCACCCAGCTGAACAAGCACAACTGCTCCAGCCTTGCTTCAGGGGTCACAGGCTGAAAGCCATGGCCATTTTGTTGGCCCTTCACTGAGCCCTTCAGTTTCTCCACATCTCCATTGGTGGGGTGGCAGGGGAAAAAAGCTGGCCAGTTTTCTGAAGCTCATCGTTTCTTCCCATCCTGTAGTTTATCTTGCAACCTGACTGGATCCTTCCAGCTTTATCTGGGCTTTAATGCAGATGCTTGGTTCATAGGCTCTCATGGTCCTTTAAGAAAGCTTGAGCTGATAAGCTGCTTTTTAAAGTGCTTAACATTTCAGGAGCCAAGAAACATCCCAGTTCAGAAAGTGCCATAGCAACAGCACCCTTTAAATCTCTGCAGTCATACTTTCCCTGTACCCCTGCATCAGAGAATTTAAGTGGCATAATTATATCCACACAGCTGAAAAACTTGGGACTACTTCTGTTGTATTTTTCTTTAGAGTTAAGAAAAAATAGGAACAATTTTCTCATTAAAATTATGTCTTTATATTTAGATGTGAACGTCAATGTACTAAATGATCAGCCAACTGTGCTTATTTGGTCTGCAGCTTGAGGGCAACTATTTCTTGCTTGTTTCTGCAGCTGTGCCAGGGGAATGGGTCCCACCCCAAATCACCAGACCCAGGGGTGGGCCCTGGGCTCCTCACTCACTTGAAGGCACCTGCAATCTACAATGCCATGGTGCTAGGACAGCCAGGGGTGTCCCAGTGACGCCCAGTGTTCTGGCACCACTCTTTGGCATATCCAGCCACACTCTCACCGCTGCTGCCTTTGGAGGCTCAGCTGCCGATAGCAAGAGTACCAGAAAGTGCCAGAAGATGGGACAATGCCCTCTTTGCCTTCTCTTCCTCCATCCCTCAGCCAAACAGCTCTATTTGCCAGACTTTATTCCCCTCTGCATGCCCTTTTTTCCCAGTTTTGGGGCTGTTTTAGCCTGTGTTGCAGCCAGGCTGGGAGGCTGAGCAAACACAGAAGATCATGTGCCCTCATAAGCTGTGTTTCTACTGTCTTCACAGATAAATGGTAGTGCTCTCTACATCCAAATACTCATGAGCATTGATTGTGCCTCTTGAGGTGTGGTGCTGAGAAAAGCAGTTACTTTGTGTTTTAAACAAGGTGTCGTGGAGGCACCCACAAAACAAACAGCAGCCGCTATCCAGAATGGGGGGAAGGGCTCCTCTAGGCAGGAAGGTCAGAGGATTCAAAGAAAGACCAGTATTTCCATAGGGCAGAGGAGCTGAGAGAAAAGAGAAGATGGGAATCAGTGCTAAGGGAGACAAGCTGCTTGTCAGGCCATGCCATCAGTGTTCAACAGGCTGTGGGAGAGCTGAACTATGGTGAAAATCAAGAGACCAACAAAGAGAGCCTGTAAGAAACTTTGTGTCAAGTTTTCCTCCGCTTCCCAGATGATGGAATGAAAACATACTTTTCTTCTCCCCCTGCCCCCAAATGGAAAGTTTCTGTATCATCAGACAGATGGTTTGTGACAGGATGCAGCAAGCAGTAGTGCTCCAAGCCTGTCCTGGAAATGCAATCCTGGCCTGGGAGAGCCAGTTTAATGCTGGGCTTAGCGAATGGTTGAGTTGCCTTCCTGCCCAATGGCAGTGATGCTGCTAAACAAGTAGTGGCTCTGTGATGGAATGTAACTGTGCAGCTCCCAGTCCATGCGCACAGGCATCGCACTGGTCGAGTCTGTGTCCCCTGCACCTTGGAGGGTTTCATAGGGTATCGCCAAAGGACAGGGTGGGGATCTGGTGTGTTCCTTACAAGCTGAGCATTTCTATGGGCTGGGATCCTGGTGGATACATGAAATTCTGCTTTTACCGGTGAATGTGTACATCCAGCACAAGAGTGTGTGTAGTGCAAAAGATGGTGTACGAGCAACTAACAGGAAAGCAGTGGAATTCCACCTCTTGCCTCCTCTGTCTTAGCCAGTATTTGATCTGTTCAGTGTACACAAAGGGCTGGCTGTGCTAACTGGGCCATGAACTTACAGAGCAGCATCTCATCTCTATGGACTTTCCTCCATGTTCTGCATGGCTGGAATCAATATCAAACCATTTTGCCCTGAAGAGGCTGTCTCCTCTGGTGTTCACAGGCCTACTCTGGTCATCTTTTTAGCCCATCACTTTGCTACTTTGCTGCTTTTTCTTTCTTTTTTTTTTTTTTTTTAAAACCCTTCAAGGACTAATAGTGTCTTTATCAGATTCTGGAAACAGGTTTGGATCTCTGTGAGGATAACTGTGTGAAAAGGGACAGAAGGACAAACAGAAACTGTGTGGTTTGGAGGGAAAGTGCATGTGGCACCTGGGCTCTCTGAAGTTACAATAGCACGAGGCTGTGATCTCCACTTGGGAGCAGACAGCTTTGACCCTTCAACCACAAGTGGCTCTGCAACCAGCCATCCAAGAGGTCCCCATCTCTTGTTACAACCAGGCCAAGAGGGCGGCTGCCAAAACCTGAGGCTTGCCCCGTCCCACATCTCTCTCTCTCACCCCTCTCCAGGGCCGGTCTGCTCTGACTTCCCAGAGGTGCTGTGGTTTCAGACCTTTTGCCAGTTTGCCCAGTACCGCTGCATCAATCGCCAGTTCTACGTCAAGGTGGGGAGAAGGATTCAGGACAGGGTGGGGGGTGGTATCTCTTGGGAAATAGAAGGGATGAGGAGGAGAGGAAGATAACACAGCAGGACTCATGTTTCTCTGTCTCTCCTCTGCTCAGCGAATCCTGTGTCCAGGTTCCTCTCCTCTAGAAAACGTTCTGATGGAGCAACCCCACACTGTTGGCTCCTGGCCAAGAGGTGAAAGCTCCCCTCTGGAAGAAGGTATGGCTGCACCAAGATGCACTGGGCACCCCTGCCTACCTGCTGATCTCCTGTAACTGCTCTTCCTGTCCAGCAGCTTTCTGTCTGGCCTCAGAAAGGTACCCTCAGCACCCCATCTCACTCTCTCTAGCTCCAGAGCAGGATTCTCTCTTGCCTGCTGATGGTCTGCTGCGTGCCAGCGTGGACACTCTCCTGAAGTACTCCTATGCACTGTCAAGTCAGAAACCACTGCTGAAGAAGGTCCTCCCAGCCATGCCAGGGCTGCCCAGACCCCTGTGGGACAGATGGCTGTCTGTGCTCCCACAGAACCTGCCCATTCCGGCTGCCCCTACCCCCTCACCTCCCAGGGTGGAATCCCCTGCCCAGGCTGAGCAAGCCTGGGAGCAACACCTGCGGAACAGCATCTGGCAGCTGATCCACTTGGCCCTCTCCTTGGAGAAGTCCCTGGGCAACAAAGCCTCATCTCTAGACTCTAGCATGAAGTCAGACCCAGGCAGTGCTGAGGACATGGCCATGGCCTCCCGTGGCAGGTGAGGAGAAGACCAGTCTCTCCACCCAGCAGGGTACTGCATACCACCTGTGCAGGGCTTTCTTCATGAGCACCTGCTGGTAGCCCCAGGGCATTCGTGCCCTTGCCCTCAGCAGCTGGTGAGGGCAGGATGGTTTTCTAGAGCAAGCCATCCCATAGAGAGCAGGAATGTGGCCAAGGAGCTCCTCAGACACTCCCTGCTCCAGCACAAAGTGAGCAGGGAGAGGGTGACCCAGCACTGCTAGCACCTGGCAATGTTACTGTCCTTGCTTCCTGAGCAAAGTGCTTTTAGGCTGGGCCTTAGCTGCAGGTAGGGCTTTATCCCATGCACGCGAATCCGCACACTGCGGCCATCCACAGTGTGCAATCACCTCTGCACTCATGCTTCTCCCAGATCACTTCCCCTGGGAGTCTGGATGACCTGCAGAAGTAGCTCCCTTATGAACACAGGTCCTTGGGATGCTGGCATAAATGTGTGCCTTGCTGTTCTCCTCACCTCTTTGTGTTCAACATGAAGTAGATGTTTCTTAAAACAGTCTGACATGAGAAGCACCCCAAGGAGTGCTCCTCCATTCTCACCCAGGTAGAGCAAAAGCAGCCCCAGGCTAGGAAACAGAGCCAGAAGCACAGAGCTTTGCTCCTGGCTGTGCAACACCGCTAACTCTCCTCAAGCAGATTAACCTCTCTGTGCTCCAGATGAGTGCATTACTTTTCCTAGGGGGTTTCTGGTTCCCCGTCCCAGCTCTGAAAGCAGCTGTGTGCCTGCTCAGCACAAGGCCTTGAGACACTCCAGCTTGCTGCAATCCTTGTACATGCCTTTCTTAGTTCCTCTGGCCTAGGGGTGTTTTAGGAGCTTGTCCAGCATCTTGAGTTCTCAGCTGACCTCCCAGGATCACATTCACCTCTGTCCTCAGGCAGCTGGGGCTGGTGAGCCCAAACAGAAAAGAGCGGCAAAAGGATTGTACGTCTTCACTCCAATTTACTTTTTGATCCTTCAGTACTTTGTGGCTGAGGACCACTTGCTTTTGCTGGGATTCAAATTGAGATTTGACTGCAGTTCATTTTCACATGCAGCAGCGAGCTGGAGTGTCTCAAGGTCCTGTGCTGAACAGGCAATGCAGCTGCTTTCAGAGCTGGAACAGGGAACCAGAAACCCCCTGGGAAAAGTAATGCAGTGAATGGGAGCACAAGAGGAAAAAAAGAAGAAAAAATGCTGTCTAGATGTGGTTTACATAGATAAGTCTTTGGTTTCACTCTGTTGCTGGCCGCTGATGTCACTGTAAGCACGCAGTTTTTATGCACGATTGCACATCTGTGGTTTCTATTAAAAACACTGCATACTACTACAGCTGAGCCAGAGATCCCACTTCTGCGTTTGAAAATGAATTGCATTGTGTTAAAGCTATAGCTGTTCTCTTGCAAGGCTGTAACTTATGTTATCCTCCTTCCTAATATTGTAGGAGGCTTTTACGGCCTGGTAAATTTTTCCTGGTGTATGTGCTACCAGGAAAAATTCTGTTTCATTGAGGATGTGTTAGTTTTCGCTCCCTCTGAAATTGAGCCTTGCTCTGATTTAGTTATATTGGGATTATTGAGGGACTGCTGTGATTGCAGATGACACTCGGTATTCTGCTGCAGAGTTTTTCAAAGACATTAATGCTGACTGTGTGTCTGTAACCTGGTGGCCAAGCCTCATCAATCATGCTAAGCAAAGCTTAAACTCAAGTGAGAATAAAAAGGCGAGATAGACCATGCCTGTCAGCTTTGCTGCTCACCACATCCCGCCTCCTCTCGAAGGGACTTCAAAGCACGACCTAAAAAAAGAGGAAAAATGGCTTAAGGCATTTCCATCCCAGCAAAAGGAGCCATGCTGGGTGGGACTGGTCAGTGTGCACAGGTGCCATTCAGAGTCTGGTTTAACACAAGATGCGCATGGTTGTGACAGGCACCGAGCCCAGGGCTCTGTGTGTTCCCTAGGGTCTTGTGTCCAGGGGGACTCCGTCCCTTCTTTTTCACCCTTGCTTGTGGCAGCTGCTCTGGTAGCTCTACCAGCTTCCATCGTACTTGATGAGGCTGTGACCTTTAGAGAGAAACAGGACAAAAGTAGTAATAGAAGAAGGTGAAAAATTTGCACATGCTTTTGTGGTTTTTCTGCTAGAAATGAATCATTATTGGGGGGAGGTAAAGATCTCTTATTGAACTTACTTTCAATTTTTAGTCCTTATTGTGCTTTCTGCCCCACAGTTAAAGAACTATTTATTTCACAGTATTTCCACTCTTCAAAGTTATCTATATACCATGATGCAGTCTTGCAATACGATAAGAAGAGCCCTGTAGATCTAACATTATAAAGCCCACACAACCCTCATTTTCTGTCACAGTTTTCAGTGCCCCTTTAAAACATCCACACACTCCAGCTCTATGTGCACCTTTCAGTGATGGGTTTCAGCAGTTAGGTACACAGAAGGAAGTCAACCTCCCTTCCCTTCCCTGTCCTTCTGTTTACACACAAAAATTGCATTTGCCCTTGTTCCCAGGGCTTCCCACTGTTGTGTTGTTTGTCTGCTATGACCGTTACACCCCTTTCAGCATCATGTCTGTCCCAGATACAGACCTCATCCTGTTGGTATTCGTACATGAATGCTCGTGGTTCACATGAGCTTAGTTTCCTCAGATGTAAGATCTTTAAAAAAAACAAATCTAGCACTCATTTGATCTTCTGTGACTAAGCTTTTCCAGATTCTCTTATAGTGTCTGAGACAGATGCCTTCAGAGATCCTGACATGCTCATTTGCTGCTTGTTAGTGTGAGCTGTTTGGATATAAGATCACTTGTATCTGTCCTGCTGAAAGTGCAGAGCATGTGCTGTAAACTCCATCAACAGTGCGCACCAGGGCCCGGGGATCTATTAAGGAGGTGCACAAAACTTCTTCCTATTAGTAGCTCTAACGCTCACCCTGGTTGTCCTATGTGAATGCACACACAAACCCAGTGCAAATGCCAAGCACCTGCACGTTCCTGTGCATACGGTGTATGGCTCTCACGTGCCCGTGGATTTGTGAGCACCAGTCACTCCTTACAGCTTGATTTCTTCGCACACAATGTAATTGCAAGAGCTTAACAGCAGGGAGGTTGATCTCTTTTTGGTTTCAGGCCTGGCAATTGCTCTAATCACTCATCTTGGCCTTCCTGTTCTGGACAGGATGTGGAGCCATGCCTGGTGAGCCCTAAAGGAAAAACAGTATCACGTGGCTGAGCTACAGACCCTTCTAAGAGAACTTTGGGATATCTTTTTGAAGTCTCCAAACCATGGAGAAAGCATCCCATGAGCTGTGCTAAATCCCATTCATGTCAAGAACATGCAGCTAATTTCTGGTTTGAATGGATCTCACCCCAAATTCCAGTCACCAAAAGTCATTACTCTTCCATCTGCTGATGAAGAGAGAGCCTTCCAGCAGATCCTCATCTTGGTAAAAGTACAGACTGACTGAGTGGCCACTCACAAGTGTCTTTGCTTAGCTAAGTAAAGCTTTTTTAGCTTCTTCCTCTAGGTGAAAGGTTTTCAGGCCTTAGGAAATCTCATCTTCATAACCTTCCTCGAGGTTCCCCACATCTTTTAAAAAAAATTTTTACAGCTAATCTGAAGGTCTCCAAGAAGTTTCAGCCAGTCTTTAGAAAACTTATCCATACAGGTTAGCCCATGCATGGATTTTAAGAGCATTTTAATATAAGCAATTACTGCTCTTACGTTCTTCTTACTTTCTGCCAGATCAAAGTTTATCTATCGCTGGTCTTGTTCCCAGACCCAGAAGACAAATATTTAATGAGCATTTTTACCTCTTTGGAATCATTGCTGATAATTGACGCCATCCTTGTGTAGTAACAGTTCTGAACCACGTCTACAATGTCTAGTGTTCCTTATGAGATGCAAAATGTTCTTATTGTCCCTATCCCACTGTCCTTAAATTTTCTGCCTTTAGCTTCCCGTGTCAATTTGGATGAAGAGTTAATTCACTGTTGCCAATTTTTTTCCCTTTCTGTCAAATACATTGGCTCAAGCAGGAGGGAAGCTTAGTAAGTTACATACGCCAGACCCAAATGGGGCTGCCCCATAGTCAACATGCAGCAGACCTCTAGCAAACATCTCCTTGCTGTGCACTCGGATAAAAATAGTCAGCAGCTGCTGCAGGGCCCATGGGAGAGCTCCTCAAGCTCGCTCCTCATACAGTCACTGTCACATGTTCCCAAATGCACATGCACTCCCATAGCGTGTTACACAAATGCGTACCGATTCTGCATATATTGCTCCATGCAGTTTGGCTGAGAGTCCAGGGTTTTTTGGGAAGGATATTTTTGTTATGCTTTGGCATTGTCTTCCATCCTTTCAGGTTTTAAGGTCTACCTCTTCACCTTGTGACAAGAGATGAGACTTCACTTCTTCCATCCCTTTCTCTGCCAGCCTTTTAGCCCAGAAGAAGGACGAGGTAATGACGATCCTGTGCAATGCAGTGCTGGAGAGAAACTGTCTCTCGTCAGTGGTCACCCAAGCCTGGAAAGAGATGGAAGAAAGAGTCCTTGGATTTGGAGATTTGGTAAAGATGCTGATGTCCACCTTTGACCTCCACTGTGTGCAGGGCTTCCTGCCAGTGCTGACCACAGTGCTCCAGCAGCCAGAGCACATCAGCACTATTTTTTCAGGTGTCACCTCTTGGGAGAAGCTGACCTGAGTGACCAGGGAGGCAAGCTCCAAGCCAGAGATATGGGAGCTCCTCAGTCTCTTTTTCCCCCTCCTGACCTCCCTAGGTGTGTGACAGCCTCAGGCGGCATCACATGGACCTGTGCCCTAACTGCGCTTTCTGCTCGCTGAAGAGGGAGCAGTGTCAGAACATCAAAACCCTGAAACGTGTTCGCTGCAAAAGAGGCAGCTTCACCACCTACATCAACCCCCAGATCTTGGCCCAGCACCAGACTGCGGGCAACATGGTACTGAGTTCTACATGTGCTGCTGGCTTCTGAGGAGAAGCCTGGACTGGGTGGTGGGGAAGCGAAGGAAAAACCACAGCTCTTTATCCCACCCATTTGCAGACCAGCTCCTCAGAGACACTGGAGTACTGTGGCATGGCAGTTTTCAGAGGGCTGAGGAGAGAGTACTGGTGCAGTCGGATGGCTACCCATGGCTGCGAGGACCCTTGTGTGACCCTCTGGCTGAAGGCAGAGTACACTGCCTTCCAAGTCAGAGATGCCCCAAGACAGGTGGGTGCACAGTGGATGCTCTCCTCCCCCCTCCTCGTCTTTCTCTGGTCTTCATTCCCTTCTCCCCAGATCTGCGACTCGGACAGAGTTCAGCACCCCAGCTACTGCGCATTCAAGAGCCACCAGTGTCTCCAGTGGAGCCTCTACAACCAGAGGGTGAGAAGCAGCCTGCACTGCCCTTTACTCAGCCTTCTTCTGCATGGCTGGTCCCTCCATGGCCAGCACTGAGTCCTTGCAGGACTCACTGGCCCACTGCTTTTCCCTCAAGCAGGACAGAATTGGAGGCATTTGTGAGTGTGTGTGTGACAAGCAGTGACCCAAGTGCAGCTGGCATGTAACTGAAGCAGTGGAATTTGCACAGACACTATAAGAGCAGTGGAGACAAGCCCTAATGTTGAGACAGAGAGGCTGTGAGGAGGCCCCCACCCATTGGGGTATCTCTGTATACCCCTGCAGGGCAGGGTCTGCCCCATTATTTACTGGGCACTTCCTGGATGGTAGCAGAAATGGGGGAAAAAAAAACAAAGCAGGACAGACAACTAGCCTGTGTCTTAGAAAACACACAGTAGAGCTATAATCCTCTTCCTCCCACTTCCAAGCTGATTCTCCCCTCTTCCCTCTGGTGCTCCTATCATCCCAACCTCCAGATGCCATCCATCATGGAGATCCTCTTTCCTTGGGAGAAAGATGGGCAGTGGTATCAGTCCTATGAACTCTGTCTCTCCTTCCAGGTGTCTCGCCGCAGCTGCCAGAGAAATGAGACGTACCGTGTGCTGAGTGAGAAGGAGGGAGAGGAGGAGGTGAAGCTATGGCACCAGAGGTTCCTCAGCCTTGCCAAGGGCTAACACAGGATAGCAGGGGAATGTGCAGGAAGCACAGGGATCCAGAGCAGGCTCTCTGGAGCTATGGTGGGGCAGAGAATCTGGTTAGATTTGGACAGCTCTCCCCAGCCCCTCTGCTGGCCAGCACCATCTGGAAAGCATTTTCTCCAGCCAAAGCAGTAGCTGACAATCAGAGAAGGAGTCAGCCCTGGAAACATGGATTTAGACCCACTGGCCCAAGTGTCCTTGTCTGAAACCCCCAGCCATCTCTTGCCTCCCTCTCCTT
The DNA here is from genome assembly GCA_025331215.1 of Actenoides lindsayi. Classification (NCBI taxonomy): domain Eukaryota; kingdom Metazoa; phylum Chordata; class Aves; order Coraciiformes; family Alcedinidae; genus Actenoides; species Actenoides lindsayi. The sequence continues at coordinate 49,281 of WTSP01011496.1, forward strand.
GCAGACCTATACCTGTCAGTAGTTTTCCCAAGGACGAGCCTTTCCCAAGAGTCCATCCACCTCACAAACCTAATTTACTCCCTTCTCACTGATGCCACCTCTATTAAACTCCACAGTGACTCTTCTCATGTCCAAGGTGGGTTCACACTCCCCCCTGCTCTGCTCCATGGTGTTTCTTGCTCACTGCAGCCCATGTGGCCGCTGAGTATGAGGACTGCAGCATGGCCTTGTCCCCTTCCAGCCCAAGGGAAGGAGCAGAGCCAGGTGCCCTCCAGGTCCCTAATGTAGTGTGTGAGAAAGGAGCCGATGTACACAACTTGTTTTCCATTGCGGATGGTTTATTTCTAAAGGTTAAGGGTTTATTTGGCCTGTGTCCTCCAGCCCTCCATCCAGAAAAATAATTCAAACCACATTCAAACAAAAAGGCCAGCAAGGCTGGCGAGAGGGTGCTGGGTGGGGAGCACATAGGAGCTTGATGGCTTACCTGGAGCCGGGGACTGCTCTCTGGAAAGGCAGCAAAACCACACATCTCCATTCCCTCTTAGGCTATGTGTCTTCCCACACTTTGCCCTGCTTCCTTGTGTCTCTCCCAGGGCTGTCCTCCCACTGTGGCCTTGCAGCCTTTCTCTGCCCCAGTGTGTTTGCCATCAGTGGCAGCTGTGCACCTCAGCGATGTGCCACCACTGCTTGCACTTGACCGGAGCAGCACCAGCCAAACTTGCAGCTGCATTGCTCCACCACCTCTGCGTGGCCTGTGAAAGTCCCTATCACAGCACAGGAGCTTGCAGCCATCCATGACTCTGGATGTCTGGTTGCACTGGCGCCCAGAGGTGCCGAAGACCACACGCCGGGGGTCCTGGTTGCAGAAGTCTGTGCAGGCCAACAGGTATGCCAGGTCATGAGCCGTGTAGGGCTTGAAGCAAGAGCTCTCAGGCACCAGGAGCTTGCAGGAACCAACCTATTTGGGTTGCAGCTCCATCACCCCCACTAAACTTTTCCCACCTTGCAGAAGGGAGGAATGACCTTCCAACATGTGCATACCTCACAGGAGCCTGACACACTGTGGCACTTACACTCTGACTTTGTGTGAGCCGGGGGCGCAAAAAAAGTCTTTTTAAGACAAGCCAATATGAAACAAAAGGGGATTCACTCTGTGGGAAACAGGCTGGCTTGGGACTGTGAGAGAAACCCCTGAGGCATGGGAAGAAAGGGGGACCTGCTCTGACCCATGAGGCTGTGGGGAGGGGACTAGATCTGCCCAGAGCCAGAGAATGCTCAAGGAACCAGATCTGACAATGCACCCTGCAGAAGATGGTGTCTTTGCTCAGGAGGGACTGTCGGGAAGTGGAAGCCCTTCAGAGCACGGCAGGGAAACTCATTTCCTTTGCAGAATAGGCCAAGGAAGGTAAATCACAGCTGAGCTCTGGAAGGAAAAGGACTCTGCACAAAAGTGGGTAAGGGGAGTCCAAGACCTCTCTGTGTGCAGGTGAGGTTTCTCAGAGAGGACCCTGCAGCCTTGTCTTTAGGAGTCAGAGAGACCCTGCTCTGTATGGCCTCTTCCATGCAAATACATGCAAAAACTGTTCCATGCTGTTTTGGGGGCATAAGCATATCATTTTTCCCTGGCCTGTGAGAAAAAGGGACTGCAACTTCAGAGTAGAAGGTTTGATTTGAGCTGCCAGTCCAAAGTGCTATGCTGGTGACAGGGTGGTAAAGAAGTTCTATCAGTCTGCAGAGATGGTACCCAGAATGCTCCAGATGGGTCCAAAAAGTCAAACCTGGCCAAATGAGGAAGAAGTTTAGCCAGAGTAATAGTATTTGTAATAGCACTTGCATTTGGTTCAGTTTTCTCTGTGCTGACAGCTTTGTTAGTGTGTGGAGGAAGGCACCGGTCACTCTAGGGCTGGTCCCAGTGTGGCACTTGAACTCTAGCCCAGGAAAGGCTGACGTGCCAAGGGGACCCCGTGGGTATACTGACGGGACCCCATGCCAACTATGCCTGCACTGCCTCCCCCTCATTGACCTTGGATGGCAACCTTGCTGACCCCTGCAGTGCAGAGCAGTTCCACCAGTGAGAATGAAACTGGTTCTGGCACTCCTCGACAGTCAACTCTGCGCCTTGCTTCACCATGTCCATGGCTTCCATCTGCCACCGGAAAACATAGACCTGCTCTTCCACCAGCCCTGTCAGAGCCTTGCAGCCACTGGGGTCCTGAAGGCCTGCCCACAGAGAGGGCTGCTTGGTCAGGTACCTGTGGGGCAGGTGAGAGATTCAGTCACAGATGAGCTAGAGCCAGTACCATGTCTGTGGGGGACTAGCCCTCTATAGACTTATTTTAGAGCAGAAACTGAGCAGAAAAGGGGCTGTGCCTCCTCTTGTCTCTGCTGAATTGGACATTCTTGCTTCCCATCCTGGTCTGCGGCTCTTCAGCTTCACATCCCTCTCCCTTCCTGCTCTCAGAGATGCCCCTTCTAATGTGTTGCCTTTGGGTTGCCCAGGTTCCTTCTTCCACCCTTTTCTTACAGATCTGCCTGTTTTCTTAGGAGACAGAACTTCCCCAGGTGACTTTCCAATCCAGACAGTACAAGTACAAAGCATACTTACAGCCAGGTCATGGCCAGGACATGCTGCATGGGGATCAGCATACCATTTCCATCCTGTCCCCAGCAAAACTCCACTTTCAGCCATGATGCAGCAGCTACCCAAATCCCCTCCTGTGACCTCCCACTGCCACTGCCCAATAGTCAATCTCACAGCAGCTCCAGCCTGGCACTGCAAAACTTGAGTAGCCCCTGCCCTGGGCAATGACCATAGGCTGCCTTGGTGTGCCTGCCAGCATCAGAGACCTGGAAGCTTGCAGAAACTCATTGGATTGGCCCTTCAGGAGTGTCCACACGGGTGCTGCTCCCTACCTACAGCTTGGGCAGCATCATGGGAGAGCTCTGAACTAGGGCTTTGGGGTGGGCATCCATTGGAGGAAGCTCACATGGCTGGGGATAATGCCAGTGTCAGACCCCCAGTCTCAGCCATCCTGTCAGCAGATGATCTGGTTGTTTTCTTCCACAGTCAAGTCACTGTCAGCAGGAAGCAGCAGACAGAGCCTTCCACGCAGGAAAAACCTGGCTGCACCAAGCAGCTGTCACTAGACCCACCAGTTTGTCATCACTTTGTCACCAAGCCCTTTGGGGAGTTGGAGGGTTTCTCTGCAGTGACAGCTCATGGCAGCAGAGAGGGGAGAAGCTCCTGCCTCCCGCATCCCCAGCCAGCATCCAGGGGAGATTCTTCTTTTCCACCCTGCAGCCTCCATAGTTACAGCAAACAGATGCATCCCAGCTGCTCCCTGGCTCTCTTAAATCTTTCCCTGGCAGCTCTCCCTGCACCCACCTTGTTTTCTTCCCCATGGCAAAAGGGACAGTCCTTACCCTTCCCCTAAGCAGGCACAGTGGGGTGGCTGCCCCTCTTCTCAGTATGTAGCCCTTTCCTTAGAGTTCCTGGGAGTCCAGAAAAAATGTGAGTTGTGTGACTGGGGAGCTGAAATGTCATGGGGGAGAAGCCTGACATTCCCCCAGCAGGCCTGGGTAGTGCCAGCTGTCCCCACCACTCAGGAAGGTGAAACACCTCACACAGCCTAGAGGTTTCTTCTTTTCCTATCTGAATCAATTAGAAAGTGAAACACTGCTGCTTTTTGGTCCTGCTTTGGTTCTTCCACCATGGTCCCACATGCTGTGCTTTTCCACATTTCCATGCACAGGGAGCTCCAAAGAGTACTGGGTGTTATTAGTCATGCTTTAAACCTGAGCAGCCTCTGTTGTAGCACTCTTTCAATCTCTATCCTTGCCTTCCCAGCTCCTTGAGTCCCTTGTTCTGTTGGGTCTTTGCTCCTGCCTTCTGGAGTCAGCACTCCAGGGTGGCAGGCATGTTGGGATCTGCAGCATCGGGGTGTAGCCTCCGACACACACCCCGGCAATCTGGTCTTACCTGCTGTCGACTCACAGGTAAGGAAATGCCAAGAGTTGCACTGCTTTTCCCAACGAGCTGAGCCTTCAAGAGGGGAGCAGAAGTGTGAGCCCACCTGGGTGGGGAGAAACAGAATTCACGGTCTGATACGCCGAGACCTAATGAGGTGAGTGAGGCTGGCTGAGGGATGCTATGGGGCAGTGCGGGTTCATGGGCCACCATGTCCTTCTTTTCTGACATGCACAGGAAAGCCAGGACTGCCAGGCTCAGCCAGGTGTGTGCACATGTGATGGGGGGGGGGGGGGGGGGGGGGGGGGGGGGGGGGGGAAAGTTCCAACAGGGGTTTTCAAAGACTTTTTTTGAAAAAAGAGAAGGCGACCCCCCCCCCCCCCCCCCCCGGGTATATTTG
>WTSP01011497.1:0-14798 GCA_025331215.1 Actenoides lindsayi
GGCAGGACAAGGAACAGGCACAAACTTGTGCATAGGAAGTTCCATCTAAACATGAGGAGGAACCTCTTTGGTGCGAGGGTGTCAGAGCCTGTCCCAGGCTGCCCAGAGAGGCTGTGGAGTCTCCTTCTCTGCAGAGATTCCCAAACCCACCTGGACGCTGCGCTGCTGGGCCCCCTGCTCTGGGTGACCCTGCTGGATGGAGCAGGGGGGACACACCAGATGATCCCCCGAGGGCCCTCCCAGCCCCACCCTGCTGGGTTCTGTGAAGAGACTTGTGAGCTGTAACAGCTCGTCCATCGCTGCGGGAGCCGTGGCTGTGGCAGGGATGTGCTGTCAGAGGTGGCAGGAGCTGTGGAGGCTCCTCTGGAGCTGAGTGGAGTGAGGTTCCCATCGTGTGATCTGCCCACACCGAGTGACGGGCGTTTACTGGCCTAAAGCCAAAGCGCAGACTTTAAGCCTGGCAAATGAATGTTACCTGTAATAACTTCACAGTTGAAGTGGACAGTAGATCTTTCTAGCATTTATTGTGCCAAAAAATGAAATATTTTTTTATTATAAAACCACGCAGTGGAAGCTTGCACACCAGTTCACCTGACACCAGTCTTCTCTTCCCTTGCGCTGGGATTTCCCTCCAGCCTGGTTCCAGCCCTGGAGCCACCCACGGGTGCAGTTCAGCTGCTCTGCATCCCAGCTTCCCAGTTGCACCATTCCTGTGGGCTTCACATCGGTCAACCCGAGGCCAGGGGTTTGCTCCCCAGCTTCCCTGTAGAATCCTCAGTGCGTGTTCCAGGGCAGGGGAACCTCGCTGGGGCACAGCCTGGCTGAGACACTTGGCATCGGTGCAGATGGCAAAGGAAATGCCCCCCACGTTGGTTTGCACGCCCCTTTGATGCTCAGGAGTTTCTGTGAGGCACGGAGCGTTTCACCCATGTGTAGCCTTGTTCTGTCTCCTCGGCTGAATCGATGGGCTGAGACCAATAGGTTGAGATTCAACAAGGCCAAGGGCCAGGACCTGCACTTGGGTGACGACAACCCCCTGGAACACTCCAGGCTGGGGCAGAGTGTCTGGAAAGTGCTCGTCGGGAAAGGACCTGTTGGGGTCAGCAGGACATTGAGGGGCTGGAGCATGGCCAGAGAAGGGCAACGGATCTGGGGAAGGGTCTAGAGCAGGAGTCTGGTGAGGAGCAGCTGAGGCACCTGGGATTGTTGAGCCTGGAGAAAAGGAGGCTCAGGGGAGACCTTCTGGCTCTCGACAGCTCCCTGACAGGAGGTTGGAGCTGGATGGGGTTGGGCTCTGCTCCCAAGGAACAAGTGACAGGACAAGAGGAACAGGCCTCAAGTCCCAGGGGAGGTTTAGGTTGAAGCTGAGGAACAATTTCTCCCCCTCCAGGGTTGTCCTGGCCTTGCCCAGGCTGCCCAGGGCAGTGGTGGAGTCCCTATGATCCCTGGAGGGGTTTCCAAGCCGTGGAGCTGTGGTGCTGAGGGACAGGGATCAGTGGTGCCCTGGCAGTGCTGGGTTAACAGTTGGACTTGATGATCTTGAAGGTCTCTTCCAACCAAACCAATTCTATGAGTCGATGCCACTCACTCGGTCTGTGCTTTGCTGGGCAGTGAGGTGGTTGAGGGAGCCATCAGCTCACGGCCCCATCCCCGCAGCATCTCCTGACTCGGGGCTTCTTGCTGTCACCTCGCAGCCCCCTGAGCTTCTCCAGACCCCTAGAAATTTGGTCTCAGCTCAGTTTGCTCCTCTGAGCTGTCAGCAGGAAACGGTGTCTGTGCCGAGGGGATGAGTCCTTGCTCACAGTAAATGCTCATAAAACCCTTGTTAGAGAAGCCTTAAAAATCTCTGTAGATCCTCGCAGTTGGCTGCTGCTGGGGCTCTGTGCCATCCTGGCATCAGCCTTCTGGGGCACTCCGGTTCTCCCGAAGTGTGCAGCCCCTGACTTCCAAAGTGGGTTATTTTTGAGTTCAGAGCCTCGTGTTGAACACACCGTGAGGCTTCCAGGTCTGAGAAACAAGACGTCCTAAAGGTCACTGTGCATTTGTCAAAGTCTAGGAGGGATTGGTTTTGTTTCTTTTTAGTGGAAGTTTACATCTAAAGGAAATACCAGTCTGCTGAACTGGGCCAGCTATCTCTAGCCTTCAGCAAGTCTTGGGAAAGGACTGACCAGACTCAGGGGATTTGTGGGCAAATACACCAGAAACCTGGTTTTGTCATGGAGAGCGTGAGAAGGAACTAGAACTCAGATGAGGAAAGGCTGAGGGACTTGGGTCTCTTTAGTCTGGAGAAGAGAAGCCTGAGGAGGGATCTTATCAATGCTTATAAATACTTTAAGGGTGGGTGTCAGGAGGATGGGGCCAGTCTCTTGTCAGTGGTGCCCAGTGGCAGGACAAGAGGCAGCGGACACAAACTTATGCATAGGAAGTTCCGTCTAAACATGCAGAGGAACTTCTTTGCTGTGAGGGTGGCAGAGCCTGGAACAAGCTGCCCAGAAAGGTGGTGGAGTCTCTGTCTCTGGAGATGTTCAAAACCCACCTGGATTTGTTCCTGTGCGGCCTTCCCTGGGTGACCCTGCTGGAGCAGGGGAGTTGGATGAGATGAATTCCAGAGGTCCCTTCTGACCCCCGCCATCCTCTGATGCTCTGAACCATGTGCTGGCACTTCGCTTACCCCTGGCGGTCTGTGAGAGGAGCAGGTCAGCTGATCCCACTGAGATGAGCTGCTACTCAGGGACAGGAGCAATAGTCCTTCCAGGCATCGGGGGTGAAGCCAATACCTTCCCCTGCAGCTGACTGGTAATTTAGGGACGGAGCAAATTGGACTTTGCCTCCAGAGGGGATTTCTAGCGCAGCGCTGGCGCGGTGACCGTCGGGCAGGTCTGGACCGGTGCTTCCCCCAGGAATGCCGTCGGTGCGTTGAGCACGATCGCTGGCAGGTCACCACTCGCAGAAGGATGAGGTGTAGGTGCCAGTTGTTTTCAGGAAGGAAGGTACGGCTGGAAGCGTGATCCTTCTGGAGTTCAGCCCCTCCAGGCCAGGCCGCAGTGTCCCACAGCTCGGGTGCTGACCCGAGGACCAGTGCGTTTGGTTTTTATTCTGGCACGGAGAGCAGCAGCCTCCGCTCAGAGGGCTCTGAATACTCCAGGTTTTTCCATGTGACACTGTTTAAAGATGGAGGCTGCTCTTGTTTTCATTCTCGCCTGATTTAATTATATTTGCTTTTTCTCTTTTTATTTCAGTTGTGATTCCAAAGAGCCCTTTACCTGCCTCCGAAGTAAACTCGGAGAAACCTAGCATGCACAGTAGCACAAAGACTGTTTTGGGGCATCAACAAGGGCAAAGGCGTCGCAAAACAGGGAAGAAGCGTGGTCGAACGACCAAAGCGCTAATCCACCACCCCATGCCTACACCCTCCAAGTCAGTGGAGCCTTTGAAATTCCCCAGAAAGAGAGGCCCCAAGCCTGGCAGTAAGGTAAAAGCTGATGCTGATTCAGGCGGGTGAAAAGCAGGTGCTGCAAGTCCTGCCACGGGATAGCGCGTGCGTGTGTTTGGGCACGTTTGTCTCAGCCTCTGGCCGTGTGACTGCAGCGAGTAGGAGACCAAAGGGGTGCGTGGGCTGGGAATATCCCTCAGAGCCCAGCCCCAGAGCTGTAGAGAATGTCTGTGTCCTAGAGACCATTTCCATCGAGAATCTGCATCTTATGGAGCTGCAGAGCTTCGTTAGCGGCGAAGTAGCACGGCGGATGCTGTGCCCACGACAGGATGGCCAAACGGTGGAAGAAGCTCTTCCGTCCGTCACGTGTAGCTTGTCTGAGTCCAGCGGAGGTGGCAGATCTCAGGCTTGTTATGTTTTCAGGATTGTGCTTTGTAAAATACACGTGTATTGAGGTTCTTGAGACTCCCCGTCATCACCATCAGAAGTGTGTCGTGTTCCGCAGTGCCTTGTCTGTTGGATGCAGAGGAGAGAGTGTAGTGATCACGGGTGGTAAAGGAGAGCAGGGGTAAAAGGAGAAATATCTCCTCTTTTTCTGCAGAGGAAACCTAGGACATTGCTGAACCCAGCACCCACCTCTCCAACAACCAGTACCCCAGAACCAGACACAAGCACTGTGCCCCAGGACGCTGCTACAATCCCCAGCTCTGCCATGCAGGCTCCCACAGGTAAGGGTCTCGAACCACTTTCTTGGTGAGGTTACAGAGTTAGGAGCCACATCAGTCAGAAAGTGACACGCCAAGATATTCCCCTTTCTTCCTACACCTGTACACCAGCAAACAGGCTGGCCTAACAGGGAGTGTGTTGGGAGGAAAAGAGAGGCACGTGAGGTCAGAGCATTTATCTCCCTGGCTGTTCTGGAAATAACGAGGTCGTAGGAAGATCACGGGTCCCTCTGTTCAGTGCAGGGACCCCCTGGGCACTCATCGCTCACTAAGGGCGCTTCCCGTGACCCGTGGTGCCCAGGGCCAGTCCGGTGTGTGCAGCACCACTTGTGAGCCCAGAGCACGAGCTCTCCCCAGCCGTGCCAGGCACAGCCGCTGAAGCTACAGCAGGATGCAGAACAAGTGCTGAACAGTGGTGATCTGTTCAGCTTCAGCCAGGGCGTCGAGGCAAACAGGGTCAGGAGGGAGCAGGGGAGGAGCGGGAGCAGCTGTGCAGAGTTTGTGCCCTGCCACCACTGTGAGGTGTAGCTGAAGATGGATCCGGGCAGGCAAGTCTAATGCAAAGCTGCTATTTCTGTGCTGCTCAAGCACTGGATACAGGCTGAGCCCTGTTTCCCGGCCATGTAATTGGCCAGTTTTCAGAGGAACCTAAAGAACCCAGTTTCCCTAAACAGTGGGGGCTGCGTTCCTTCATCTCCTTTGAACATCACAGCCACCTTACCTGGCTGGGGTGGGAGCTACCGTGAGGCCTGCCCTGGGGCCTGAGCGCTGGGGAGGCTGTAGGAGAAACAGCAGCAGCTTGGCAGGGGAGCACGAGGCGGGAAGATTTTGGAGGCGATTCCCCTGGAAAGGGCTCTGCTGTTCGGATGCAGACAGGCAGTCGTGGTGGATTCCCCTTCGTGAGTGGTTTGACAGTGATAAAATCTCAGCGACTCTCAGGTTGGATTTTAGCCATCTGTTTCTTGCTTTCTCGAGTGGGTTAATGGCAAACACGTTTCTCGTCTTGGCAGTTTGCATTTACTTGAACAAGAACGGCAGCACTGGGCCCCACCTAGACAAGAAGAAAGTCCAACAGCTGCCAGACCATTTTGGACCAGCCCGAGCTTCTGTTGTCCTGCAGCAAGCAGTACAGGCCTGCATTGATTGCGCTTATCATCAGAAAACAGTCTTCTCCTTCTTAAAACAAGGCCACGGGGGAGAGGTCATCTCAGGTGAGAACTGACCCGCAGCGCTTTGCCTTCGGAGATGTCATGGCAAGAATTCGCTCGTCGCAAGATGTCTGTCCAGAAGCTCGGTGCGGTCGTGGGCCGGGGGCAGATGGAAGATTTCTGTCTTCTCTTCCTTGCCAAACATCAGTGTCAGTGAAGCGTCGTCCGAGCAGCGTTCGCGTGGCCCGCGGGCACAGCTGCTGGAGCAGGCAGCCTGCAGCCCGGGTACCAGCCTGTCGTCCCCGGCACTGCCCCCGGCCCCAGGAGGAGCCGGAACGGGTGGGATTTTCAGAACTCCTGATGGAAAGACGAGAAACACCCCGGTGTCTAATTGTCCTTTCTAGCCCGTGTTTCCCCCGACGCTGGGAGCGCGGGCCCCTCTGCGAGTGCCTTTCCGGTCCCTCGAACGCAGCCTGCCGGGTGCCGCGGCCCGGTCCCTGCGGCCGGGAGCAGCGGGCTGGTTCCAGCCTGTCCCGGGGAAGCGAGCTCGCCAGCGCCCAGCCAGCGCGAGGCAGTGGCTGTTGTTTGCTCTAGTCTAGAGCGGCGATGCTGAGATACAGAAGCTGGCTGTGCAGCCCGGGGCGTAACCTCCTGCCTTTGCTGGGGGTTTACGTGTCGGGCTCTGTTTGTTTCTGTCTCCAGCTGTGTTTGATCGGGAACAGCACACTCTGAACCTGCCAGCAGTAAACAGTATCACCTACGTCCTCCGCTTCCTGGAGAAGCTCTGCCACAATCTTCGCAGTGACAACCTCTTTGGGAACCAGCCTTTCACTCAGAACAGCCACATGCAGCGCGCACTCGAGTACGACCACGACAGGTATCTACCAGGTAGGAGCTGGGGGGGGGCGGCGTTGTAGGGACCCCAGGTGCCCCGTGTCTTAACCCAGGTTTTATCTTTATCTCAGGAGGCAGGTGCCTGTTTCAGAGCCCTCTCCACAGGGCTCCTTGCATCACACCTAGTGTCGTGCACGTGGCCGCAGGGGTCTTCGTGCGCAGGAGGCGAGTTGCTGTGTTTTCTGCCTGTCGGTCTGATTTCCATCTCTGCCTGTAGGTTCCCACTCATCCGTGCTGTCTCCTTGTCTTCCCTCCTCTCCTCGTCCCCCAGCCCTTCCTGCTTCCTGTAATCTGATTATAGTGACTTCATCCAGTTAGGAATTAAGGTGGAAGACTGCATGAGAAATAGAAGAGTGGTAACACGCAGCAGGTAAACTGTGGTTAGAAAGGGAATTAGAACCTGGCAGAGCTGTGTCCGCACCGGCCGTGAGTCCGCTGCCAGCAGACAGCCCACCCAGCCCCCGGTGACAGCCGAGCCCGCTCAGGGCTGATGCTCCCTGAGCAGAGGTGCCTTTGTTTTTCTTGGCCTGGCAAATGCTCTGCTGCTTGGAAGCAGCACAGCCCTGGCAAGATAGTTCATGCCACAGTGCAAATCATCGGGCTGCAAAATTGCTCTTGGAAACCAGGAAGGGCAATCATTTTCCCGCAGTTCTGGGTGGTGGCAGCAGCCCCTGGGCTGGCAGCTGCTTCCGGGCTGGCTGTGGGGCTCAGAGGAGCCACTGCTGTGGGAGTGCCAGTCGTGGAGAGGATAAAAGCTCTCTGCACCCTCTTTAGGGAGTTAACAAGTGTCTTCTGCTGCTCTGCTCTCCTGTCTTGCCTCCTCCACTACCTTTCCGCCCCCCAAGTCAGCAAATAGTTGTGCTGTCTGAGGTCTTTCCAAAGTCAATCCTTCGGATAATTACAGCTCTGACAAGAAAAGTGAGAATTTCCAGTGTGAAAGGGTAAGAACTTAGGAAGAACTGTTTCAGGAACAGTTGTTAAATGTGAAGCTTGGAGGCAACAGCCTAATGCCACCCTGCTTCACTGCGTCTCGCAAAGCACCGTACTCAGGGGAAGGGATTAGCAAGAGTCTGAAGAGTGTGAGGGTCTTCGAGTGACTGTCCCCAGCTTCCTCTGTGGCTGATCTGCTGCCTGTGGGCTGGGGCTGTGCAGAACCATGCTGGAACCAGCAGTGCCAAGAGCAGGGAGCCATGCTGTGCTGTAAGAAGAGGAGCTGTAGGAAGCGGGCTGGCTGCTGTGGCAAGTACAGGAGCAACATGTCTGGTTACTGGGACTAGAGGTTTACCCCTCTAGGGAACCCTTAGTTAGGAGTGATCTCCATGTTTTGGTGTGGAAATATCCTGTCGTGATGAGACAGAGCAAAGCCAGAACGGGAGGAAGAGGAGCCAGGGTCTGGGCATGGTAGCAGGCTGGCATGGAGAGGATCCTGTAGATCACACACGTGGTTTGTCACCACCATGAGATGTCAGTGGTGTCTGTGCAGGGAGCTGGGCTGCCTGGCAGGGGGGGAAGGTGTAAAGAGCAAAGTCAGAAATCAGGGAAACTCAAGCACAGCAACAGATAGGATATGATGCTGAGACCTGCCCACCCTGTGCTCTTCTTCAGGGTTTGCAGGGGTTAAAGAAAGATTAACCACAGGCCAGAGAGGCAGTAGCACCTTGTCCTGTAGTTGCTACTGATGTCTCGGGGCCTGCTGGGCATCTGGTCATCCAACACCTTTCTCAAGCACCCGAGAGAAGATGATAACCATTGTTATCAACGTGCTGCAGCGGCTTCTGGTGAGGGCAAAGGAATACTACTGGTGATACTGAGACGTTAGGGCTGGTCACAGAACAATGAGGATGCAGTTGTACATCAGCTTAAATCACACCAAGTATCAAGGCTGCTGTGGTCTCACCTTCAGCTCTGTGTGTCCTGCCTCGGTTCCTCTGCAGTACAGGTGCTCATGTGCCTGAACAGGGCTGGTTCTTCCAGGAAGTGATGACTGGTTAGGACTGGGAGCTGGTCTCAATTCCCAGAACAAACTCACGTTGCAGGAGCACCACTGTGGATTCTGTGGAAAACTTGTGTGTGTGCTTGGGGCAGAAGAAGAAAGGCCTGCAGCCCCCTTAGGTCAACTGTACCCTGGCGGTCTGTCTTGCTAAGTGAGGCATAATCATGGAAACAAGGGGAAGTAGATCAAGGTGTGCATCAGGAAACAGCAGATTAGCAAGAAAACAGGAAGTTGATTGCTGTCAGCAGGAGCAGAGATGGGCTGGGAGAGGTTGTGAACAGATAGATCTGATCTGGAGCCATCTGAGAAAACAGGACTGGAGGGGCCCTCTGGACCATCGATCCTGGAGTCCTGTTGTTGCAGGCACCACAGCAGATGGAGCTGCTTTCATTAACTGCAGTTGGGGATTTTGCTTTTCCACCGGAGGCTGCTTCAAGGCTTTTTGCTGAATTTTTAGAAACTATGTTGTAGTTTCTTGCCCGTATTTATCCTTGGGCAACTCGGCATCCATGTCTCCTTGGCTTAACATTGTCTTTTAGCTTAACTGAGTTCTCCTTCTTCTGGAAGTAGTTGGAGAGCAGTGGTGTCCTTCAGGGGAGCTCGCCTGTCGGGTGCTCTGCTAAGAAAGGCTCTCTGCTCTCCTTGTCTAGTGAACTAAACTTCATGAGGTGACCCAGCTCTCTGGGGAAGAGCTCAGGAGGAGCAGGTGCCACAGCACTGGCACCACCACGTTCACAAGAAATGTCTCCAGCAGCCGCTTTTCGTCGCCGTATCCCCATGGGAGGTGATGGTTAACCCCAGCAGCTCTCATACCCCGTCACTGTCAACTGCAAGTTTCCAGCTCATGGGACAGTGCTTCGAGTGCTCTGGCAGGCGGGCTGGACTCAACCATCTCCAGAGGTCCCTTCCAATCCCTACCATTCTATGATTCTGTGATCTGCATTTTGCTGCTGGATTTGCCATCTTTCTGATACTCTCTTCTATATGTATTTTTTCTGCATAATTTCAAACGCTGCCTCTTCCGGCCTGCCAGGGGAGGACATGGGCAGCTTTCATCAGTGAACCTCTACAATTTCTGCCAAAGTTATTAATAAAATATTAAATGACTCAGGACTCAAGAATGACCCTCAAGAAAATGCTTTAGCAATTGCTCTCCAACCTGGCGTTCTCGCTCAGTGCTCTGCTGGCTGCTCGTCCCCCCAGACCAGATGTTTGTGCATATAACAAGGCTTCTGGTAATGCTCAAGTTCTCTGTCTCAGCTGGTGGTTCTCCGTGTCAAATGCCTTGCTGGATTCCAGGCCAGGGAGATGGACCACTCCTCTCTCTGTGAGAGATCATTATTTTCCCATGGTAAGGAAGCTCTTGGGTTAGTCTCCTCTGACAAACACTCACCACAGTACCTGCCATCTGTCACTGTAGGATTTTCCCTACCCTTTTCTTCAGAACCTCTTCCAAGCCTTACAGTACTGCTGTCGGACGTGAGCATTTTGTTGCCAAAATAATCTTTTCACCTTCTTTCTGGAATGTTAGCAGCACGTTCCAGTTGCTCAGAGCAGCGCGTCGTTTGAATGTGCCGCAGCAGACCCAGGGGTTCACCGTCGACATCTTTCTTCAGTTACAGTTTGGCCTCCCCTGCACCCTCGCCTCCCCAGTTTGAGTATGTTCAGTTACTTGACTTCACTTCTTTAGGCAGTGGTGTGTGGTTTCGTTCCTCTCCTGTTTCTTTTGTCCTTTGAGCCTGGGCCTGGTGTTCGGCACGGCTGCGACTGGAAGTGAAGGATGGGTTTGTTTTCCTGAATGGACATCTGAGCTGGTTGTGTGGGCTCTGCAGGCAGGGGGGAGGTGCCAGTGCAGTCGGGGATACGGCTCCTAAAGTAGGAGCCTTCACTTTGACTCGATGGCTGAGGTGAGCAGACTCCCACTGGCTGTGGAGGCACAGCACAAACCCCAGCGTGGGCAGATGTGCTTCTTCTCCTCCCCCACCAAGCTCCCCAGTCAGGTGAGGTGGGATACCCCGCGAAGCTGTCCCGTTGCCTGTAGGCAAGGACAGGCTTTGTTTCTTTTTTCTCAATCTTTACCTTTCTGCAGAGTGTCCTCTCGCTCCATTCCCACACCTGCTGTAGCTGAAAACGTGGCCCTGTCTCTTCCTTTGCACTGTGTCAGAAGCCAGAAGGAGTTGAAATGTTCACTTTCTCACCATCCTCTGAAGTTCACGACTCCCCCCTGAGCAGGTTCTTTTCATCTCTAGTCAATGATCTGCTTGTTCTCAGCGTCCTTCTCCAAGTGAACATTTAGATGAAGTTTTTAGTGAACTTAGATTTGGGGTCCTTTCCTCCCAGATTGTTTTCTCACTGATGACAGGCGTTCATGATGTTTGTGGCATCTTTGGAACTGAAGGCGCTGTCCTTTTCTCGTGATGCTGCATCGTGACTGCCGAGTGCAGCTCTGTGCTTTGCTCCATTTCTTCAGTTTCTTAGAATTTGTCTTTTAAAGTCGGAGACCCAAACTACAGACCTACCTTTGGTTTATCCTCCCATTAATTTACACTTGACCGAACTTCTCATTCCCTGGGTTATCTTCTACAACCTGGCCTTCTGTGTTTCCATTACTTTTAAAATCAAACAGTTTTAAAAATAACCAAACCCTGATAAGACGTTTAAAAAGCATCACCTTTTGTTGTGTTTCCGTGACTGGGAAGAAGGTCAGGAAGTTTTAGTTAGAGATATTGAGAGATGTTATTAAGAGCATTTGGTTCCCATCTCTGTCTGGGCAATGAATGTTTCCTACAGGGACGTGTCCTCAGGACAGCATTTGTCTTTCTATAATGTTGCAGTGGTTTTGGATCATACTCCTGTGGAGTCCCAGGGCCTCAGTATAAGCACCTTTCCCCAAAGGATTTTGGTAGAACAGGAACTTTTTATTTCTCTTTAGTCAAGTAAATTGTGACCATCTGATGTTTCCCACCCACCTGTACCTTCGTTTCTTTGTTTGACGTGATGCATCTCCCTTGGTGTCCGGTCCCAGTTGCTCCCCGCCGTATTTCTGTCACCCCTCCAGCACCCGTTCCTGCCCCACCCGCGACGCTGGGGCCGCTCCGTGCTGGTGTCCAGCTCCCAGCATTTGTCCAGGAGCATTTCAGAGCCCGGAGGCTGCAGGCTCACCCGTGTCGCCCGGTCTCGGCCAGCTGGAAGGGGCCAGCCAGGAGCCCGTGTCAGCCGGTGGCGGCTGGTGGGTGCCCTCGGCATCGCTCCTCCCTTGACCCCGCCTCGTCCAGAGGGCCGTGATCTGCCACCCACCGCGTGGCTCTGCCGGTGCTGTCCCCCCGTGTGAGCCCCATCCCATCTCCATCCCCCCGCTCAGCTTTGTGCAGCCTCCGGCAGAGACGCGTCACCGCTCGCCGTGCCGAGAGCCGAGGCGTTGGGAGAGGAGCAGCGGCGCCAGCTGGACACTTGAGGGATCCCTTTGGGGAAAGGTGGAAAGCTTGAGTGCGGGTGAATCGAGCGCTGTGCACGGTGCCCTGTTTGCACATCCTCTGAGCGGGGGTGCGTCCGAAAGGTGAAGAGTGGGGAGGAGCGGGGATCGTGCGGGATGAGCCAAGGGCAGAATGAGGAGAACGGAATTACGTCAATCAGAGATGCTCTTTGGGGTGAAATACGGCAAAATGCCACGTTTTTTGTTCTTTGTTAGGTTTCTCACCACCCTTTTTTCTCTGGCAAAACTTGCAAAGGGAAATGCAGAATGTTGAGTGCTGGGTCGCAGTGTTTCCGGGCTGGTACCGGGCTGGCGATGCGCACGAGTCTCCAGGGACTCTGGCAAGACTGAATTTCCCAGAAAGTCTCCGCTGCTAAATAGGGCTTGTTCTCTTTTCCTAGACAGAAGCAGTTCGTTAGACGGCACGCTGCAGGGACCAGGCCGGGGTACAAAGCGATATTCCCAAGATTCCCCTCCATACACTGCTCCTCTCTCCCCCAAGTTACCAAAGAATGACCGTCACCCTTTGGAAGGTGAGCACAGCGTCTCTTCCCAAAGCTGGCTGTTGGGAGCGACTGGTGATGGGTGCAGCAGGGTCAGGTGTTTCGGGCCACAGCGAGCTCGGGGCTTAGGGAGTCTGCTTTGCTTTGTCTCTGGCGTGGGTCGGCGCTTGGCTGTTTGGAGAGAAGTGAAGAAACCCCTCTGTGCCAAGGCTGGTTCCCCAAGCAGTTGTGTAAGGCGTGTGGAATGCAGGGAGAATTCCTTCTAACCCTGGCAGTCATCATCTAATGCCGTATAATCCGGGATTTAATTACCCGTGTTTGAGCTTCCCTTGCTGTGCACGATACTAACGGTCAGAAAACTGCCCGGCTGCTCCAGTCAATCTTCCCCCAGGTTTTTCCCTGAGGGTTTGCTGCAGCGCATTGCACAGATGCTGACGTGCAGCTGTGTGGCCAGGAACCTGCTGCCCTTTCCCAGGATCCCATCTTGTTCCTCACAATCCCCCCGGAAGAGCGGGAAGGGGCTCACGAGCGTGTGCTCCACCAGCTGAAATCGCAGCCCGCAGCGCTGCTGCTGCTGCTTCCCACGGCCCCCGTCGGGTAACGTGGGTGCAGATGTGCTGGGCCACGTTCTCAAAGGCAATGGCAGAAATGTCCTCTCTGGTGTGTGGTCCAGGTGCAGGTGGCAGATTTCCAGAGGGTCCAGGTAGCTGGGTGACTTCCCGAGCCAGAGCAGGAGTCTTCCATGAAGACACTTCCACCTTCCCGTTTGTTTTGACCTGCAAACGCTCCCTAACGCAGACTGAACCTCGCCAAAGCCTCTTCACTCATTGGTGGTGGAATTATCCAGGCGTTGGGTCTCAGCTCTTTGTAATACGTCCCTGAAAAAACGGTGGAGACTCTTGGTTGGGCTCATGGTTTGGTGGCTTTGTGCTCCGTGGCTGTCCCTTTAGAATCACCATTTCCCTGGTCCTTGCTGGGTTGCTGATCCCCGGCTGGGGGGGTGTGCAGACTCCCTCGCGCTCTGCTGTAGTTTTAGTCTCCATCCAGCACTGTGCCCTGTGCTCTTCAGGCTTACTGACCCCACATCGAAGCTGATGTGGAGGTGCACCCTGCGAGGGACAGTTTCTAGGGACCTGAGTATCTAAATTGATTAAAAATGTAAGTTTGTCACATAACTGAAGCAAAGAAGAAGGTGACGTGTGGCACCAGCTCATCTGTTCCAGCAGATTGACAAGTCAGAAGCTGTCCCCTGAGGCCCAGTCTGTTTCTCACCTCTCGATACTTGTCCTTGCTGGTCTCCTTGACATTCTCTAGTACCACTGCCCTCAGGTAACCGTTAACAAAGCCCGTGCTCTCCTCCTCCACCAGCGAGTGGAACAGGCAGTGTTCAGCCTGTTATTGAAGCACAGCAATGTTCTCTGAAGGTTCAGGTGCCTCAGTTACGTGGTGAATGTTGTACACTCTCTGTATTGTTGATGGAGAGAGAAAGTTCCATAATGGGTAATTCCAAGGAGGAACCTACATTAGGTTGTCTACAAGATCCATTCTTAGTCTACTTCAAAGTCTATTCAGTTATCTCTTGGCCTTGGAGTGGGTCGTGCCATCTAGATGCCCAGAACACTCCAGTCTCTTCTGTAGAAGCAGAGACAAGTGGGCAGCAAGTGGGCCTTCATCTGAGGGTGATGGTCCTGTTGGATGTGAACTTACTTCCTACAGCAGCTTGGTCTTGTTCTGGTCTTGGTCCAAGCCAAGGGGTGTACAGAGCAGGGGCAAATGAGGCGCGGTTCCAAATTCCATCTGGAAATAAGTTTTTATCCCACCGCTAAAAGCCTCTTTATCCTCCTCTGCCATGAAATTGGAGTACAAGCAGGAACATTTGCATTTCAAGGGTCATATTTCAATGTGAGCCTGCAACACTCATTGAGTGGTTCTCGAGCACGGAGCCGCGTCACAGCGCGGCAATGAGCTCCCCGGCAGAGCGCGGGATGCCCAGTGCCACCGGAGCCGTCCCAGTTTGCCAGCTTGAAGGCAGTGAGCAGTGGTGGGGAGTCTCCCTTCCTCCTGCCTTTGGCAAGAAGTCAGAAAGATAAGGAGGGCATCTCACTTCTTACGTCGTTTTGCCTCTTGCATCCAGTGGTGTTTGTGTAGCTTCTTGCTGCAAAGCTGCAGTTCCAGCACAGTGGGGACCTGCTTTGCAGGGGCTGTCGTTTGCTGGGAGCAGTGGGTGCTTAGTGGTTGTGAGAATCAGATGGATGCCTGTGGCCAGGCTCCCGTGTTTGAGCAGTAAAACCACACTCTCGAATCTATAGCGCTGTTTGTTTAATTAAACTTTAATTATCTGCTCCCTGCCTCTCCACCACTAATTGTGGCATGTTTTCCCACAATGCTCTAAAAGCAGCTTTTATTTAAAGTTTGTAGAAGAGCTGCCTGAGAATTACCCACCTCCCCCTCACTCCGAGGACAGTTACAGAATCACAGAATCACAGAATCACTGAGGCTGGAGAAGCCCTCTGAGATCATCAAGTCCAGCCCATGACCCAACACCGCCACCTCGGCCAGACCATGGCACTCAGTGCCACATCCAGCCTGTCTTTAAACCCCTCCAGGGACGGTGACTCCACCACCTCCCT
>WTSP01011498.1:5755-81302 GCA_025331215.1 Actenoides lindsayi
GTCTTTTCTCCCCTCAGTGGTCTTTTGTGACCTCTGGTGGTCATTTACTTCATCTTCTCTTCTTCATCACCGTGTTCATTTAGTGACCTAAAGCCTAAAATCTCTATTCTTGCCACAAAACCTGTTCTTGTCTGTTCAGCATGCTTGGGTGCCTTGAGATATCTTGTCCTGTTCCTGGAGATAATCATTATCTACAAGGTTATGAATTTCACAGTATGTCCCCACTATACAACTACCCGTTTATTGTTGCTTGCTCAAAGACTAGTAAAACTCCACCAGACATCCCGCCTCCAGCCTTCAAAGTGAAATGGGACGATGATTGAATGAGTTGGGGGTGGAGGAATGAAATGGTCTTTTCCATCATCATTGTTAAGCTACATCTGACAGGTACCTTGATGCTGTTCCTCTAAAAGCCTCTCCAGCTTTGTTGCAAATAATCTTGTAATTTATTGTTTCCCCTTCTCTCCCATCCTTTTCTAGTCCTGGTTTTCTTCAGTTAAAATTTCTCATACAGTGAAGCTGGGGCAGGGCAAACTGCAAGGGTAATTTTAAAGTTTGTTCTGACTTTTGAAAGTAGTTCTGCATGTTCATGCTCTGGCAGAGCATAAAACAAAGAAACACAGCCTGTTGTGGTAGAATACCTGTGTCCGATCAGTCAGTCTGGCACCAACATCAGCCTTCTTTTAAAAAATAAAGCAAGGGCTATTTTGTTTTAGGCAGAAGAAAGTTTCTTTGACATACCTATTTAGTCTGCGGGCACTAATAACAATAGCCAGCTGCCCGGCTTCCTCTTGACTACTTGCCACCTCTCCACAGCCTGCTGAAGAGTTGGGAAGAAGATAATCTTTTCCCCTCCTTTGTTCTTGCTCTTTTTATCCATTCCTCAGCTGTTTTTGTGTACTGAGCACGTAGCCTGTCTCTCCTCTGGCCCACAGCCGGCTTCTTGGTTGGAATCAGCCTTCCCCTTTACTGCTGGACAGGTTAGCTGGGTTCTGTGCCAACCCCTTGCACCACTTCTGCACGGGATCTCTGTTTCCCTGACCTCTTTGCTTATGCAAGCTGTGGCTGTGTGAGATGGCCTTTGGCTCTCTTCACTGATGACCCTTATCAGCCTGTTCTTCTTGTTACAGGTTTTTCAGTCTGAATGATTCCCATGTTTACCCTTAAGCTAAAGTAGCAATTACCCCATGTATTACTAGAAGATGGTTAAGGAGACAACAGAAAAGTCTGATTACAGCTGCTTGAAGAGTTATCCAAAGTCTGTCATGTCTCAGTCCTTTAAATAGCCTCAGTACCTGGCAGAAGAAAAACATGTTTTTAAACACTCTGTTCCAAGTCCCTGAAATGACTTCATCTCTAAATAGAGATACATCTAAAAACTTCTATTCATAGAATGGGGAGAAAAAAATTTCCCAGTTCCTTCCCTATAAAATTCTGTTCTTGCTAATGCTTTTCCTGGTCACATGACAAATGTCTTTAGTACATCGTGAAGACTGACTGTATTTAGTGGTACAAAGTCTAGCTGGAGGCCAGTTACTAGTGCTGTATGCCCGTGGTTGATACCGTTCAGCATCTTCCATAATGATCCGGGTGATGGGGCAAAGTGTACTCTCAGCAAGTTTGCTGGTGATACAGAAGTGTGAGGAGTGGCTCATACATCAGAGGGTTGTGCTGCCCTTCAGAGAGACCTCAACAGGCTGGAGAAATGGGCTGATAGCTCATGTAGCCCAACAAAGGGAAATGCCAAATCCTGTGCCTGAAGAGGAAAAACCTCATGTAGCAGTATATGCTGGGAGCTGACCGCTTCAAAAGCAGCTTTGCAGAAAAGGGCATGGGGGTCCTGGTGGATGTCAAGCTGAACATGAGCCACTAATGTGCCCTTGTGGCAGTAAAGGATAATGGTCTCCTGAGCTGTTCAGGAGGAATGCTGATAGCGGGGGGTGTGTGATCCTTCTCCACTGCACAGCATTGGTAAGGACATGTCCAGAGTGCTGGGTCCAGTTCTGGGCTCTCCTATGCAAGAGAGATGGGGAGCTATCGGAGAGAGCATGGCTAAGGGCTATGAAGGTGATTGAGGGACTGGAGCATCTCTTGCTTGAGGAATGGCTGAGAATGCTGGGACTACTCCCACTGGAGAAGGGAAGGTGCAAGGGGGATTTCATAAGTGTGTAAAAATCCTTGAAGGGAGAATGTAAAGAAGATGGAGCCACATTGTTTTCAGTGGTGCCCAGTGACAGGACCAGAGGCAGTGGGCACGAGCTGAAACACAGGAGGTTCTCTTTGAACATCAGGAAACACTTTTTTTACTGTGAGGGTGAGCAAGTACTGGTACAGGTTGCCCAGAGAGGTTGTAAAAGTCTCCATAGTTGGAGAGACTTAAAAGCTGTTTGCATGTGAATCTGGGCAATTTGCTTGAGGTGACCTTGCTTGAGCAGGGGAGTTGGATAAACTGACCTCCAGAGGCCTCCTTCAACCTCAGCTGTTCTGTGATTCTCAGGCAGAAACAATTTTAGATATTCTTGCTGGAACACGAGCAGAGAACAAATTTCCAGCTGTTGAGTTACAGAACACAGATTGTTCACCAGTCTGGTAAACTGGGTGAAAACTGGCTTAAAGCAACTAAGTAACTGATATGTCAAAGTTATTTATTGGGAAAGGAGTTTGGTTCTTGGAAAATGTTTTTGCTTTTTTATTGAAACATGTTATGGCTTTTCATAAAACCAGCTGCTTTATGTTTTAGAGTGGGTGCACTTAGCTTGGAATTAAACTAGCTGCTTAATCACAAAAGTTTTACTTACAACTTTCCCAAGAGCATTAGGCCTTGTGCTGGCATTATATTGCTTTTTTAAAAATAGTTCGGTTATCATAGCATGCATACCTAGGGTTGTGTGTGAGATCTTCCCCAATGAGATCTAGCTCTCTATTTTGGAGCTGTTATGGGTGTGATGGACAAAATGAATTCTCGTGAGGAGCAGTAACCAAATTGTAGTTTCTTTCTATAAACTGGCAGGACTGGTTGCCACACACTGGAGAAGGGTCGGGGAATAAAAACATTGCTTGTTTCTCAGTAGTTGTGTTTTGAGCTTATCCCTCAAAACTTTTCACATAATTCTGGGAAGTTCTGACTCAGGATTTTTGAACTCTTTTTCACTTGCAATACTGTAGTAGGGCTTTGATCGGTCATAAATAGAGATCTGAAGTAATCAGATCTCATCTTAGAGAAGGCTGAATTAGAGGTGTTGTAGGTTTTCTTTTGTTTTGGCTTTCTGGAAAGCAGTTTACCTTGCTCTTTGTTCTTCAGCTTAGTGGGATTAAAACCCAACCAATGAGGAATGTCTCTTAAACAGCAGTCCAAGCAGAACTCTGAGCAGCCTGGTGCCCTTCCTTCCCATTGATTTCGTATATGGGATTGATTCTGTTCTGGATGGATGATAGGGATTGTGTGTTTTATAAAGGACTGCATACCTGTGGTGCTTTTGTCTTCAAGCCTGTGATCCACTGACTTCTAGTGTTCTTGTTTGGTAATGCCACTTCCAGGATTGGTTGCCCAGAAGGACAGTTTAGAAAGCTTTCACAGCCTGTTGAATCCTTAGGTGGAAAACAAAGTCAGAGTGACTTACAATTATTTGTAGTTGCTAAGGCATGCTGTTTTCTAAATTTATTTTAATAAGATTTGTATGGATTTTCTTCTGGGCCGGGTAAGGAAGTACTTTTCTGAATTTTATGTCAAGACAGCTGTGTTAGAGCTCTGTACCAAAGGAGTTGTAGATAATTTCCAGAAGAGTAACATGAAAATATTTAGCTGTAAGCTTTTGTTTTAGTAATGCTCCAGTTAGTTCTCATGCCACTTTTCGGTATGTTAACGTTAGTGTTGCTCTCCATAGTAGAACTAGACCTGATAGAAAAATAGCAAATTAACTTTTAAAAATTGCTCAAGTATTGTCTTGACGATAGAAAGACAGGAAATACCTACTCATTTGTTTCCCATGCTTCCTTTCTTCTCCCCCATAGAAATGGGCTATGCAACAGTTTACTGGAATAGAGCCGCAAAAACACTGCGGGTCAAGAATATACTGGACAGGAGTGGGGATGCCTACGGTTTCTACAACAACACTATCCAGACAACAGGTTGGGGAGTTCTGGAGATCAGAGCAGGCTACGGCAGTCAGACCTTAAGCAATGAAGATATCATGTATGCAGCTGGCTTCTTGGAAGGCTATCTCACAGCTCCGTAAGTACCTCAGGAAGCAACTCAGCTTATGACAATTCCAGTGGATTTCTGTATACTTGTGAGTTTTTCGTTTGTTTGTTTTTCCCTTCGTTCCCATCCATTTAAACTAACCATGCATTTTGTAGTTCTTTGCTGTTCTTTTAATTAGTAGTGGGTATGAAGTATATCACCTTCATGATGGGATTAAGATGTGCCCACTCCTTTTCATCCTGCAGGCTCTCCTAACACCTGAGATAGATGAGTGCTGTATCTATAGTAATGATTAAGTAATGTAATCACAGAAGAATGTAAGTGTGAGGAAGTGCACCAGCCCTACGTTGTAAATAACTACAAAAGGGGTAGCAGAAAGAATAGTTATCTCCCCAGCCTATAGTTAGGTGACTGACGTTCAGCAGGTGAGACAATTGGAAGCAGACCAGAGAGGGAAAGATATTGCTAGCAAGGGCTGCAGGGCTTCCTTAAGGACCTTTTTCACCAAACACTGTCAAGAAACTTCTGGGAGCAGATACTGAAATTTCACAGCATGGGCAGGTCAGTCTCTCTCAGGCAGGTTAAAAAAAAAAAATGCTGATATACTGATAAACCTGAAGGCAGATTGGTGTGTGTCTAGAAGGGTGAGTGTACTCCTGAAAGTACTTTGAAGGGGGGTGGTTGAATCTCTCTTGCAATGCAGATCTCTGAAAACTGGCAGAATTTTCTACTTGTTATGAATCCAAAGCAGGTTTTTTTCCTAAAGAAATCAAACCACAAACCCAGAACAAAACAACCCCCCATAACCAAATCTACCAACAAAATGAGGAAAAAAAACCCAACCAAAATATACAAAACCCTTGAACAACCAACCAAAGAAAACCCCAACATTGAAACCAAATCCTATTCTTTCCTTAAGTTGGAAGATAGAATGACACTATGACATACTAACTGGTAGGCTATAGCTGGTGATACAGTCAAGAGCGAGTCACATGGCTTGTTGTTGAACAAGCTCCATCTTTTCCTCTATCAAAGTAGTCATAGGGGGGGGGGGAAAATAATTCCCAAGTTCTGATGCATGGCTGGGGGAATAGCTGGGAGATGCTTGTGATGGATACAGTGACATGAATTTCACTTCACCAGCTCTGCTTCCAGACCATTAAAATAAATACCTATAGCCTCCCTTGAACAGGCCAGCAGGGGAAGCTGTCTGTTGAACAGCTGTCAGATAGGGCTGCTGGACAAGATGATATTAATTTAATTAGACATTTTGAGATCAGTTAAGATTAACACATCATATGATCAGAAAGCTATCTGTAAAAGTGCCTCTCTAGTAGATTTGCTGGAGAGGCAGCTAGAGCTCTGGAGAGTATGGAAGAAATTCAGTGAGGTAGTATTTGTCAATAACAAAACACTTCTGAGGGAACAAGTAAAAGAATTGTAGAGTTTTGAGTGCTCAACCTATACTCCAGGCAGGGAAAGAAATGATGTACATGAGAGATGTGGATGTATGTTATTGGATTATTTGGCATGAGAGGTTGCTATTAAGTGCTATTCAGTCAGTTTATGTAAATTATGTATGGCTCTAGGGGATGCTGGCTTTACATTTAGAATATTGTTAAAATTGGGTATTGCTCAATAGATTTTTTTTTTTTTCCCACTAAGGTTTTACCTAGGTGTGCTCATCTCAAAGTTGTTAAGCTTAATCTTTGTCATACTACATAGAGAGCCCAGTTAGATGCCAAGTAATATTCTAGTAGCAACAACCTATACCTTGCTCTCTTTCTGCCTCCACAGTAGATTTGTAAGTCTTCCTGGCTGTCTTTTAAAAAAACTTCTGTATATGCCCATTCCTTTAATCAAGGTTTGAATGTGAAACAGTGTCTGATGGGACTTCGTTGGATGCCTCAGTCTATGCTTAAGTTTAGGGGAGGGAGATTTTCCCCCCACCTTCCCTCCACCTCTCCACAAATGTTGAGTGAAGATTGACACAAGTGAAGTCACAGGTTATTCAGCTTAAGGCTTTTGTCTTCTCTTGGTCAGGTCCTTACTGAGGCTGGTTCCTAGCTACAGCTGTTGTTACTGCAGGGCTACCAGCTCCAGCACTGTGTGGCCCTCTGTAGAGAAGTGAATATAGCAGAAATAGTAATGAACAGAGATGGTAAAGTCTGCAGAAGTGAAGTTGAGGGTTTGTATCAATGTGGAAAAGCAGGGTTTGAGACTTTGGCTTTTAAGCAAGATGGGAAACTCAACTGGTTTGAAGGAGTTTTAAGTGTGGGAGTGGGTTAAGATGCAAAACCAGAAGTAGCCGAAGCCTTTCTTTTCTGAGGAAGTCCACTGAGAAATCCTTTGACAGTGCAAAACTTGAAAATGCATATTGTCATTAAGATTACGATCAAGTACTGTACGTACCATCTGAATTTGGGTTTTGGCCATGCCTTTGCCCTGTTGTACAACTGTACTTGTGGTGGAAGCATATTTCTTACTGGGGCTTATGAATATAAGCTTTTCCTGTCAGGTCTCATAAGGCTGTTTTGGATAAAGAGGGCTTCTATTTGAAGCTAAGAATACCTATTGAAAATGCTCCAGCTGAGAAGCAGAGGTGAATTAGTGATGCATTCTCCTGACGCTTGAGAAGATGGAGAACCTATTACTTCAGGATTTAGCTGTATGACCTTGGTGGTTTGCTGTTTAGCAAACAGCAACTAATGAATCCTCTGATACAGTGTGTTTACAATTTCCTGAACTACAGGGCTAGTGAGGACTCAGTAAGTTTGCAGATGTTAAGATTACTCTCAGACCTGTGTTTCCACTTCTTTGTCTTGCCTAGATTCATAGAATCCTAATTAACATGCAGGCAGGTGTTCATTCTTTGGGACAATTTCCCAAGTCTTCCAAAGTAACACTGGGGAAGAATCTTTTCCAGTCTCTAACTCTGTTCCCATCAGACCACCTGGCCCATTCAGCCTTGTCTTCAGGGAAGCTCCAGCACCATCGTGACTTCTTTAAAATAAAGTGTCTCTAAACACTCTCATTCTGCTTTTGCAGACATCAAGTGCCAACAGCAGTTGCACACAGCTGAGCCTTACTTTTTAAAAACCTGGTAGCAACAAGGAAGAGTGTAACAATGTGTTTGGCTGTGGTGAAGACTTTCATCAACAGCTACTTAGCTACTGAAGTGAAGACACTTGTGTCACTTGCCTCTACAAGCACCGCAGCCCCCCAGTGTGTGTACGTTGGGTAGGCCTGGCAATACAAGTGCCCTGTAGCACATTGCTACCTGTAGCCTGAACTACTCCAAGGTCACCAGCTGTCTTGCATCTGTTTGTGGCAATGAGTCCACGAAGCAGAAATGACCCAAGGTGGCTCTTTGCAGTAACCCTGAGGTCCTGGCAGGAAGAGCTTTGATGTAATGCATTACTGGGAAGGATATGTTGCAAGCCTGATCCTAAGTTGAAGTACAGGTTCCTGCAGAAGCTGTCTGGTGAGCAGGAATTCTAGCTTGACAGTGCCTGCAATTTGGAGATACCCAGGAATTCTCAGCTAGCTCAGTTCTGGCATTATGCTTATGGCATGAAGGAGGGTTTCTAGACACAGCTAGGCCTCATGATGTAAGCAAAAGAATGACAAATACCTCTCCTAAAACTGTACACTTTGTCCTTGGTAGGATCCTAAACAGAATGTAAGGCAACCAGAATAAAAAACAAACAAACAAACCCCAGAAACAACACAAAAGAACCAAAACAAAACCCAACAAAAAACCCAGTCACCAAATGCATTGGGTCTGTTTTATCTCAGATTACTGGGGAAGAGTTAATCTAAGCTCTAGCTATACAGGTCTGTGGTAGAAAGAGTCGGACCCATTTCCCAGTGAAGGTAGAAACACGGGGCTTTTCTAGAGCAGGATTCATCTTTTCAGTGTCAACATCTGATTCAGATAGTAGCTGTCTATTTTGAAAACGCATAGTTAGGGATGAAGTGAATCTAATTCTAGTGTCTGGAGATCAGACATTTGTTTTTATCACCTCCTCTTTAAGGGCCAGTCCTATCATCCAGCCAAAGATGTTTGCTCTGTTTTTCTTGGGTATGAATTCTTTTCCTCAATTACAAACAGAAGTGTTAATGAGGCCTTGCTTTACTTGGGGAATGGTAGAGCACATCCAAATCCATGGATATTAAGCACATACTTTTAATCAGTTCCAACTGGGGCATACCAGCTGCCTAAGAGCAGTATTTAAATTTGAAGCAACATTAATTGTACTCTTTTCTGATAGAACCTCAGCTGACCTGAGTCCTGTCATCTTCCTCTAATTTGAAGAAGCAGGGCTCTGCTGTGTTGTTTTTAGACTTTGAATTCTTGTCCCAGCTTTGTAATTGCCTTGTGCTTGGCCTTAGATACAGTCGCAAAGCCTTACCTTACTGTAATGATCCAATTTACTTCAAAGGATAATACCCTTACAAAACATGCAAGCCATGCACATAGAAGCTTTGTTAAAGGAAAAAAGGCCCAACAGTGCCAGGAATTTCATGTCCTCTGTTAGCAGATACAAGAAGGAAGGCCATTAAGCTGTTTTCGGGCCCCTGATTCTGAACTAACCTGGTCTCTACATCAGTCATCACAGCTTAAAGATACCACTAGTATAAAATCTGCCTTGCATTGCATAAATTTTGAGTGAAAAATGGAGAGTAGAGCTGATGGTCAAACCTGGAAGCCTTATCTGTCCTGGCCTAGGCAGTAATTAGAGCAGTGTCTTGGTTGTCTATTCTTATCTGGTTCTCATCCATAAAAGACCATTTGCCAGATGGACTGTCTTGTGCTGTTTGCCTCTCTTCTCTAGCGCCGTGAAAACTCTGACTTGTAGTATGGAATATGTTATGCTATAATTTCCTTCCTGAAATTACTTGGCATTTTTATTTGTCAAATTCTTTGTGACTGCAGGGATGAAGAATATTAATCTGCATCCTCTACTTCTTGAAGAGGACAATAGAGTTGGTTATGATCATGACATGTAGTCTTGTGTTACGTGGGAGACGGGAAACTCGAGAATTAAAATTGATACTGTAGCTGCAGTTTCATGAAGGGTGTAGTGATATGAAGTTGATGAATGCTCCCCTCTGTTGCCCCATCACCTCCTTCCACTGATCTAATCCCTGCAACTTGTGTCTCTCCTGGCACTGCTCAGGCCCTTTCATGCATCAGTCCATCTCCTCACACAGTAGAGAGCTGTCTTCTTGAACCAGCTCCTTTGCTTCTCTGTGTACACAGAAACCTAATTCAAACTATGAACTGCCAGAAAACTAGTTTGCATTTTTGGCTGGGTTAGTCTTTGTCTGAATGTATGCAGGCAATTAGATTTAGTAGTCAGAATGGTACCAGAGCTGAGATAAGAAGCAGCAGGGTCATGCCATCGAATACTTAAACAAATGGCAATGAGTTAAAGGACAGAGAGAGAGAGAGGGGCAAAGGTCAATGGATGATTCTCTAATCATCAGCAAACCATTCAATTATTTCTGTCTGTATTGAATCATCTCTGCCTGTATTTCCCTCAGGGAAACTGGGAAGACCTTCTGTCTGCATCCCTCCCAGGGGAAGTTGTCCTTATGAGTTTTAATATGGGGAAATCTGTCTTGCTGGTGTGTGATTTCCCTGAAGCTGGTATCTTTTTCTTGGTTCTGTTTTCTTTCTCTCAGCACTTGGTAGGGGATAATTTTGCTGATGACTGATGTAGATCTATCAGCTTCAGACCTCAGTGAAATAACTTCTGATTTCCACCTAGAACTACATATTCTTCTCCTCTCCTCTTTTTGTTTGTTACTCAGTGGCCAAAAAAATTGTTCATCAAGTTTAACCCAGATTAAGAAATGTTGAAATTCTGTTTTGGCTTGAATCAAATGATTACACTTAATAGAAAACAGAAGGGTGATTTCAACTTCTGGTCTCATGAGCAATTTTTGGCAGTTGATTTCATCTTGAAGCGTAAAGGACTTCAAACCAAACAGAAAAGTCCCAACCAACCATAAAACCGCTTACAGCTTTTGTTGCCATTAGTTCATGGGGTTGAAACAGGTAACTGAATTCAACAAGAACAAAAAATCACAATAATTTTGGTCTCCATAAAGCTGAATCTGCTTAGGGCTGGCATGTGTGGGAGTTTCTGTGGGAACACATAGGACCTATTTATACACATTTTAAAATAGAGATATTTAGCTTAATCAGAGAGGAAGGGACATGCTTAATGGTAAGTAAAACCTTCTAGATGTCAGGCTGAAATTATCTCACAACTGAATCAGCAAATGATATTCTCCTGACCTCTGTTTCTTCTTGGTTTTTGCTCCAAATAGAAGAGCTCTCCAGTAAACTACTTCTGTTGTGTTTTAAATTAACATGCTACTGCTTTCAAGATGCTTCTGGCCTATAAATATTCCCCAAGTGCAAAATTTTGCCATGAACTAGTTCAACTTCATTCTTGCTTATCTTTCCATTGTGCAGCTTTGAGCAGGTACTAGCAAGGTCATTTATTTTAAGTTAAATTTCAACAATCCCTTTGTATTACCTTTGCTGTTTGTCATGCACTGAAGTAGTTCTGTGATTAGATTACTTAGTGGACTGTGATGCTTGTCTATCAATGCTTGTTGATCAGTTGTTGGTAGGCAAAAGGGAAGATGCAAAAGAATAACTTCTGCTGCTCTTGTTTTTTCAGGCACATGTATGACCACGCTGCAAATATGTACCCACAGTTAATAAAGAACCCCACCGTTCGAACTGGCGTTCAGAATTTTATGGCGTATGTATTTAGTTCTTGGAAAAGAAATTATTCAAGACTTGGGGTTGGTGGATGACAGAATTTTTCAAGGGGTTTTTGTTCTCTTCCTTATGGGCTGAAGAAAAGATATGTTTCCTGCTGATTGAATACCATTAGTATGAAAAAAAAATTCTAAATATAGATGAAGAAGGATG
Organism: Actenoides lindsayi; assembly: GCA_025331215.1. Lineage (NCBI taxonomy): Eukaryota > Metazoa > Chordata > Aves > Coraciiformes > Alcedinidae > Actenoides > Actenoides lindsayi. The sequence continues at coordinate 16,915 of WTSP01011498.1, forward strand.
TATACCCTTCCCTAATCCTGATTCTTTCAAAGAAATGTTTAAAACTGTTGCTACAAAGGGGTCTGGATAATGCAGATTAATTCTGAAGGTCGTTTTAGTCAAAATTTTTTTTATAAAAAGCTGGTATTTTGAATGTTACACTGAACAGTGTGGTCTCTTGGTACCTTAATCTTTTTAGCATTGCGTATCCTTTCCTTCTTCTTTCCTTCTGCTGTTAGGTTAGCATTTTGTTTATTCTACCACTGATGTAAATTCTGTTCTAATCACACAAGTCCTGGTTCCCTTTTCCCTTCAGCTGTATAAATCAAAAGTAGTTCTGCTCAAATAATGCAGCTACAAGTGGGAGAAGAACCAGGCCAGGTACTGGGAAATGCAACTGTGATTGCCAAATATTTAAATCTCCTTAGACTTATGTTTTCTTCCGTTACAAATACTTTTGTAAAACTTGGGTCACTTCTGGGAACTATTTTTTTTTTCCATCTTTCACTTGCCTCGTGCTTTCCACGAGGCATTATATATCCGACCAATTCTGTTATTGGTACAAATATATAAAGTTGATTGGTTTTAGCTTATCCTTGCTATAATTTTTCAGCATTGCTGTCCTCCTTGTGAGAAAAATGGAGATAACTACCGTAGCCGTGCGTATGGGGTTTTTTTTATCCAGAATGACTCAGCACAGCAGCTGTATCCCCTAAGATGTGTTGCTGGATGAAGGTGGGGGGGTGATACCAGGTGGCCTCATACAATTTTTCTATTGCCTATATTCTGGACTCCTACACTGCTACTTTACTTTATAGCAGTTTTGCAATATGTGCTGCTCTGTTGTCCTGAAGGTCTTTTCAGTCCTGAATGCTCTCACCATATCCCTGTTTCCTCTGACATTACTTCTTGCATCTTGTTACTTCCAGAAATCTAAATCTGGCTGGTTTTATCACCCATACATTGCTGTAAGAGTTTGCTTCCTTGTTAGGTTCATTCTGTCTTTTGGTGTTGTACATCATGCTGGATGGATAAGTACAGGAGGATGGAAGAGGCTGTGGTTCTAACACCCATGGTTCTTCTGTGGCCCTTTGTGCACAGCAAGAGAGAAGCCTGGGAGATATTTAATATGTTGGCTGCTCTTGCCCTAGGCTTTGTTTGGGTTGTGTTGCTTCATGCTCTAAACCTGGGTTATTTGGCTAGTAACCTCTTGTTTGGATTTGGCATGGTTATGTTTGGCCTCCCACCTTTTCCTCAGAGAAGTGTGGTACTGGGTCTTAAGCAATGTTTGAGCACCATTGTCAGAAAGCCTTCATTGCATTTGTACCTAGAGGAGAAGAATATGCTCTTCAAAGGTCATTCTGTTTTATCTTTAAATAGGAAATTAAAAGGGAATCATTCATTTGAGTGATCAAATGCTTTACTGACTTTTAAGAGGATGCTAGATCTGATGTAGCAGAGTTCTCCCCCCGAGGGTGGAGTGCAACTTTTTCTTTGATGCTCAAGTCTGGTAGAGGCACACTACTGTAGGGTATGTTGCATGGATCTGAAGGTTTAAACCTGGAGGATATAACATTTGTGTATGCAGGATTCCCAAAGCATGATTTGCCTCAAAACAGTAGGAAGGTTGGATCATCTGGGTCATATATTTGTCCCTTCCCTGAATTATCAATTCTACTTGAAAACAAAACCAAGAAAACCCCAACCTGTTTGTTCCTCTGCAGGAAACAAGATCAATGGACAAGACAACAAATCAGAAATAATAAGGATGACCCATTTTGGAGGCATGCTGGCTATATTATTGCACAGTTGGATGGTCTGTACATGGGAGCCCTCGAGTGGGCTAAACTACACAAACAAACAGTAAGATTACTGCATCTCTTTTTCAGTAGCTGGGGATGGGATGTCAGAGGACAAAGATGGGAGAAGGGAAGCTGATACTTTAAAAAGAAAACATAACTAGCTGCAAGTACTCATTGTGCATGCCATTCCACAAAAACTTCAGTGGCTGTTGGATGTAGGTAATGTGACTGAGCATTCGTGTCACGTCACTGCAGACTGGTGGTGCACTGGACTTTGAACCCTGGATGCTCGTGTGCCGATTAGATTGGGGCAGGATTTTGTATCCATGTGTGAATGTTGGAAAGACAGACATTTCTATAGTGCTTGCTGTCATCACCTTACAATTGTTATGGAGCAAATGACTCCCTAGGTATAAAAAGTAGCTGCAACAACATGAATCAGTACATAGGGAATGTATTAAAGCTTTTATACGTATTTCCAAGCATCAGATTTCAAATCTTAAATCTATTTTGAAGTATATTTTGTATGCTGAATGTCTTCTCCTTTTCTGTCTTTTAAGTCTACCATTACAAAATACATGGTCAGTGCTGTGGCAGGCCAAATGGGGTAGGTTTTGTGTTGGTTTTCTTTTTGTTTTTTTTTGTAAATTCAATTAGAATTGCACTCCAGATCAACAGCTTGTGTGTAATAGGAGAGCTGATTTAGCTCCAGTAGAGCTATGGTAATCACAATTCTGTCCTTAAGTGTCATGTCTAATAGTGGGGTTTTTTTTGATGTGAGAGGGAGCACTTAAATAATGGTAGTTGACCATTTTTGTCTTGGTTTAACTATAGCAAGAATTTGGAGAAGTTGGGAGTCCTAAACTATAAACAATTGGGTTTTAGTAAAATGCACATTTCTTTATTGTGTGGAACTTACTCTTGGGCTTTCATGACGGAGGAACCATCTCAAAATCAAGAAACACCAGGGTGTTCACAATAATGGAAATATCAATCCTGACGTACCTGAGTTATAGGGAAGATGCTAAGAAACCTTGACTTTCTAGGAAAATAACTTATTAATGCCCTTTAATACACCTCTATCTGAAGAGCCTTGGAAAGCTCATCAGTTTTCAGCCAAGCTCCTTCAGAATCCTTTAGATTCAGATGGAAGGAGGGGAAAGCGATGGTTTGTGTCTGAGCTATTTCTTTATAATAGGCACGTCCTACCTGAAATATGTATTCCATCTGTGTATTTGATGCTTAAAATCACTGACCTCTAAAGCAACTGAGTCATTTTTATCCTCTCTTCGGAGATCTCATCAGCATGCCTGTGTAAAAATGGTGCAATTAGTAGAAGTTCACACACATGGTTCAGTCTGAAATATTTGTGTACTCTGTTCTTGAATTACATGCAGTGGATGTTTCTTTTCCCAAATGTGCCTGAAGCAGTTGGTGGAATTTATTTTGACTGCTTCCTATGCCATTCACAATTTCAGCTTTGGGCATTCTTACCTAGGATGAGATCCTTATCTTTTTATTCAAAGCCAGAATGGTCCCTGTATATGTATTTCTTGCTTGATGTGGTGCTGCTGTTTCTTCTGTTTGCCAGAAACAGTAAGCTAACATCAATCTCCTACCATTGAGTACAATTTGGACAGCTGCTCTTGCACTTAAGAGTTTGGTTTTCCTTGGCATCAAAATGCTATCTGACAGCTCTGCAGAAGTGCAGACAGTTCACTTTGGATTCCATGCTACTTTGAAAATACTTTTGTGAGGTTAGGCTACAACAGTGCTATTTGCATACATGTTTACTGCAGTTAGGATCCCCTGCAGGAAATCAAGACCTTGAAGATTGTTGCTCTGAGTGTACGTGGACAATAAAAACAGGTGCAGATGCAGTGTTAGTGGCTAGTAACTTTGACACATACATGTATCTGAGAATCAGCTTAGCTTCTGTAAACTTGGCACTTTAAAACAAACTAACAAACCAAACAAAAAACCTGAGAAAGAACAACAGTATCTTCCTTACTCCATGGGATTAAAAAGCTTCTACAGGGAGGCTGTTTTCAGCTTTGCTCTTGCAGTACCTGTTGTAAGAATGTTAAAAGGGTTCTCTTATTTAATCCCTTAGATTGGAAGTACAGTGTTTGGCAAGCAAATCCACCTACTAGATGATATTTTTTTTCTAATTTCTGAGTATTATACTTCGGTTCAGTTCATCCAGTGTTGTTTTGATCTTGCTTTGGGCAACAACTGCAATAACAAGTATTTACTATTTCATTTCTCACCTGAAAAACACTAATTAAAGAAGCTTGTTACTGAAAGCCCCCATAACAAATTCTGCATGTTTTTAAAAGTCAACATAATTCCTACTCTGTGTTTTCCTTAGTGCTTTGAGAGTTCTTTCTCCTCTCTTTCCTTTGGCATATACTGTTTTTCTTTCATTAGAAAAGGAATCATTTCTATATGTGTATTGTTGTAGGATTATTATCATCAGGAACAAATTTATCTTTTGATCTCTAGTGGTGCAGTATTTTGGATTCATCATGTTAATGAACATTAGAAATATTGAGAATACCTTGTGTGTGGGTTCTAATGTTTTTATTTAATTTTTTTAACAACCTTCCCCCCAAAAAACCCCATACTACCCCCCACAAAATGCAACAAAAACCAAGCCCTCAACTGACATGTGATAGGCTGTATTTTGTTGCCTGATGTTGGAACTGCTATTGAGAAAAACTAAGTGTACTTTTAAATTCAACTGATCACACTGTGTGTACAGAAAGCAATTTCCACTCACTGCCCTTAGCTTAAAGAATAAAAAATGCTGTAGAATAAAGGCTGGGAAGCCTTTTTCCTTAACTCCCAAAAGATCAGAAGCATGGGGAAGAGAAGGGGAGGAGGGGATGGATTTCAAAGTTCTTACACTTCCCCTCCCTTCCTCCCTTCCCCAGTGAATGCTCATACGTGGGCACAGTGCTCTCCTGAACACTGAGAAGTTGGTTGATTGACAAGAATAGGCCAAAACATCTACAAGGGATGGAGGAAAAGGAACCATATTTACCCAGTCTGGATTTCAACACTGAGCACCGTGCAAAGTTGAAGGAATCTGTTTTCCTTTTCAGGAGACTGGAAACTGTTTCAATAGCTGATCTGCTTTTAACTTTGCACGTTTAATGTGTTAGGGTTTCTTATGAGCACTCCACAAACCTTTTCAAGCTTGCGAGTAATTGGAGTTTTTACATTTGGTGTATTAGTTGATATGCACTAATTTGAGGAAGAAAAGTGAAAAGATCTGACTTTCTGTTGTCCTGTACAGCGCGTGGTAGTTTGAAGCTATGCCAAATCCACATAGTGCTCAAGTGAAAGTTGGAATATGTGCATACAGGTCACACTGAAATGTTCCATTTTTTTCTCCTCTAAACTTCAGGGCTACTTCAGTTGAATATTGTAGAACCATCATGTCTGCCACAAATAACTGTGCCTTGCTGCAGAAAGAAAATCTGGTTTGGACTCTGGACTGTTCAATAGCAGTACTAGGACACAGTTTTTATTCTTACATGAATGAAGTATATCTTCTGTAGTGTACGGCTCTAAACTTGATTTTTTTTAATTGTGTGGAGTGTGGTTTCCTGCAGGGCTGTTTTAGATAGGTGCTTTCATTAAGACCAACATGAAGGCAATGTGTATTGTAAACTTCTGTGTTTGGAATGTGGTATTTACAAATATTGTTAAGAACCATGTCAAAATCTGAATACATTTTCATGTCAAAGTGTGACATTATTCCATCTGGTTTAGCAACATTTTATATCCAGTAAACAAACCCAACCCTTTTGTCAAGACAATTTCTGAAGGAGGGGCACCTAAAGAACATTAAGCCTTTTCATGTGCCTAATGCTCTACCAACGCTGTGATTAATCTGGGGCTTGTCTACACAGGGAAGTTACTCTTGAATAAGGAGGTGTCAAGAGTTTTAAATCCTACAGTGATTCTAAGACAGCTCTCTTTTTGTCCTTCCTTATTTTGTACTGAGAATGCTCATGCGTGGGAAGTTACTGGAAAACAATTATTACAGAATCACTTGTCTATTTTAACATCGTATGTGGACAAGTCTTTAACGTTGACTCCTATCTGCTACCTTTTCCAAGTTTGTTTCTCCTTGCAGCTGATGTAACTCAAACTCAAATTGATTCTTTTGTTTGTTGTTGCTATTTAAGATGGCATTCATCCTAGCAAGAGGACTTTGGCTCTTGTTATGGCTGTACCTTCTCTCTGCTCGTCAATTTAGCTCATTCATTCACTTGTCTTCAGGATGTAAACCATATATGCAAAGAGTTGTCCTGACATTGATGTGTGAGATGGGAGAAGGCAATTGCATAATTACAATCTTTTGTAATTGGTATGATACATACTTTTTTTGTCTAGCTCTTGCTAGTGGACCCTGATTGACTCCCCATAGAGAAGATTTCTCCATATATCCTGGAAATCAACAGTATTTATTTCCAAAATGGGGCTCTCAGCCTTGGATGTCCTCTGACTCCAGAGAAGCTCTGTGCATTGCTGTTGTGTGATGTCTTTGAGCATCAGACAGTCTTATATACGATACCAGATTTATCCAAGCAGAGCAATAAGTTCCTGGAAATAAACTGGAATAAAATTTCTTGCCCCTCAAAAAGGAATGAAAATAGAACACTAGTGGGTGCTTAACAACCTAGTTTCTCTTTTACTTCCCTTGTATTTTGCCCAGCTTTTGGATCTGGCAGCCTAATCTCACCCAGCGGAGCTCTAGGAATTTACGTAACCTTTGCTACTTTGTTTGAGTGGGTCTTTCCTCCTGCTCTCTGGCCACCTTCCTGTGCATATAGTTCTGATAGCTTCCCTGCTTGGCACCTTTGTTCTAGCTCAAATGGACTTTCTGGTAGTTACTGAATTTTTGACTTGTAAGATAGCACAGAAATGTGACACTTTTTAAAAATATAGAGGCAATTCCTAGTGATGCTGCAGCAGTATCAGTGTAGCTACCTGCAAGTGTTGCAGGGTAGGCAGCTTTTATGGAGGAGAATATGGGGTGGTGGTAAATGAATGGCAAGTAGAATTAAAATGTTTCACGGCTGGCCAAGCATTCACATGCAATCCTGTTTGCTCCCTTCCTGGTGATACTGTACAGTAACGCCTGTGTAAATCAGACATTGGAAAACAGCTTCTCTTCATTGTGTGGTGGGCTTCCAGAACTTTTAAGTGCAACTGGATGGGGAAAAAATTGTGCTGAAACATTTGGATCCACAGAGAGACATAGCACTCAGCAGTTTTTGGGACTGGTTTGTAAATGATTCATACCACTCAGTTGCTTAAAACTATCCAAAGATGCATCTCTCTTTGTGTAACAGTTGTGGCCTTTGCTCCCTGTTTGGGTCCTTACAGCAAAACCAAGATGAGCTAAAGCAATGTAACATATAGGAAAATTTGCTTTGGATTTCTTCCTCAAATTATAGCTGCTGTTAGTGCCTTCTGTGATGCATGGTTTTCGTTCTGAGACTGGATTGTTTCTCTAACTTGTCTTGGTAAGCACTGTGGAAAGGTTTAATTACTTCCCCTGGGATATATGGACTAGAGTTCACATTATTTTTGGTTTTCCTGTTGGTTTTTCTCTCTGCCAAAATAGCAGATGGGTAACACAAAATTCAGCCTTCTGAATAAAAAGTAAATGGTTTGGGCACTGTTTATTTTTTCCATGTCCTTGTCTCCGCTTTATTGAGGTTTGTAGAGAGGTCAGCTATATGGTTTAGTAACAGTGATTTTTATTGCAAACAACGTTTCTTTGCTATATTATTGTCCCATTCAAAAAATACTGTTCATAGCCCTACAGTGATCTTTTCCTTAAGCTTTGCCTTAACTCAAGGCATGGTGCAAGCCAGAACAGGAAAGATTTAGCAAATGGTCTTTGAAGGTTGAGGTTAGACCACTGTTAAGCTCGTATTTTTGAAGAGGCAAATTAAGAGAAGGCTCTGAAGAGCATATTGCACAGTGAACTGCGTGTAGTTAACCCTGGCTAGCTCCAACCACAAGGGGTTTTCAAAGGCACATAGTGGAGTGCCTTTTGACCGACTTCCTTTCTTCAGCTAGTTCCATACTTGATTAGTAACATATCTTGCTTTCCTCATTTATTTCCTCCTCAGTCCTGAGGATATCTTACATTGCAGTCTGTATAACTAACACTCTTGGGAGTTTTGAGATTTAATTTTTTCTAATGTAAGGCTCTTCAAAGGCATCTAGATAAACAAAAGCAGTTAAATCTATTACCCAAGCGTAACAGTAAGAGCAGACTGATTGGTATGCTGTTTGAGAAGACATAGAAAAGTTTCCTAAGTTAGTGCTAGCATCTCCTTTTTTCCTCAGAAATTTTAGCATTGTTAATGCCACTACAGGGGCCAGACACTTAAAGACACTTAGGTGCCACACCAAGTGTGAGCAACTGGGCCTTGTGAGCAGGTATTTCATAGACCATGTAAGAGCTTCCTTTGGCAGCAGAAGGAAAATTCTAACCACTGAGACAGCTTTGATACTTCTCTGTCTGAAAGTGCTTTTTGTGGTCTCTTTTCTCTTGTTTCCCTTAGCCACTGAGCATGTTTGATGTCCAATTTCTGAATGCAGTTGGAGACTTGTTGGACCTTATTCCTGCATTATTTGAGTATTCTACACGGGGTGGACAATGCAACGTGGGGCCAGGAAGCCACGGGAAATATCAGTGGGATATGGGTCACTGCTCTGCACTTATCAAGGTAAGCACCAAGTACTTCATCTCCAGCAACTGTGTTGATTTGCACTCTCATGAGTCTGCGTTTCTGGAGTCTTCACTGTTAGTCACATGTGTGTAAAGAGACTCCTGTCAATCAATGTGCTTTTATGCAGCCGTCACTTGTGCCTCCATAGGTTTGTTTTAGTCCAGTTTTACTCACTTGTGTTCAAGGGCAGAGGAAAAAAAAAAAACAAACAGGAAAAAACCCAACCCAAACCAACCACAGAGATTGACAATGAAACACTACTAGAATTACTAGAGAATGAGGGAATACAATGGAGAGGAGACTGGGAGAGAGTAACTTGTTCCACCTAGCCAACTGAAGTCTGAAAAGGGGGTATTGTGAATGTCTACAAATACATGGGGCAAATAAGCAGGGAGGAAGGGAAGGGGATTACTTAAACTGAAGAACAGTGTTAGCACAAGAGCAAATGGGTGCAAGTGGCTGATGTTTTTCAAATGTTAGTGGTACTCTGGAATGGCTTTCCAATGACAGAAAAAAATGCTTTTAAGGTAAGTGTCTGACCCAACATGGTGGCAATTAAATTTTTCAGTTAAAATTATCAAGGATCTAGTCCATGTATCCCAGAGCAACAAAATTCACCTTAAATTGAGAAGCATTCGTTCAAGAATTTGCCTACAGCAAGAGATTTCTGAGCTGACAACAAATCTTAGAACTAGGGAAATACTTTGAAAAGATGTACTATCTATATATATGTTTACCTTTCCAAATTGAGTTTAGGTGCATTTGCTTCTACACTTAAAATTCACCCAGAGGCATTTTTCACAAAAACAACATATCCAATGTTAACGTAGAATATGTTTGCAGAGAGCTGATTGGAATGTGTAAATACAAGTGTTCAAGAGGAAACTGGGGAAACAAGACATACTATGTGATGCAGGTGTCCCAGAAACCCTTAATGTGTTTCATTTTGAAAAATAACCACTGATTATGCAAGAGCAACACACGGGCAAGAATTATTTCCAGAGGTTCAGAAATTCATTGTTAAGTACACAGTTAAAAGCACAAGAATCTGCTCCTTCTTGAACAATGCAATTAATCAAACTACTTAAAACAAGTTGTTCCCCTAGTTTCTATCAAGTACAAAACATGCAGAGTATAGTAGGGTCTGAAATAATTAATCTTTTTGTTTCTGTTTTCCAGGTTCTACCTGGATATGAGAACATATATTTTGCCCATTCCAGCTGGTTTACTTACGCGGCAACACTGAGAATATATAAGCACTGGAACTTCAATATAGTTGATCCACACACTAGCACCAGTCGTGTCTCATTCAGCAGTTACCCAGGTAACGCCAAGAAAACCAAAACAATGTAGCTATCCAAGATGGTACGGGCCATCTTACTGTCTTGCAGATGTCTTGCCTATAAAAAGGATGATATCTCAACAAGCACTGGCTTCAATCTACTGTAAAACTTTTAGCCACCAAGAGGACAAAATGTTGTCTTCGGTTTTCTGGCTTGAACGTGATATTGTTGTCATTGTCTTTTGTTGCTGATTAATCAAATTCAGTGCTCTGAATAGTACTAGTTAAATATTCTACCTCTGGCACAAACGTGCTGCTTTGAATTCCACTTGTGTAGCGTCCAGTCATCTCGGCTGTTGAACTCCTCACCTTGTTTGGTAATAACAGCTTGGAACACTTCTGTTTACCACTGTGATGTGCCTCATGCTGTAATGGGATTATTAGAGAGCATCCAGCACTAGCCATCTGAAATTGTATTGACTCTTTTGGTGTTGGGTTAGCACACCTTCAGTTGTTTTGATTTTGGTTTCTTTCCCCCACATCTCTTCCAGCTTCTCTATAAGGTGTTGCAGAGGGAAGTTGTTTTTTTTTTTAATGCTTATTTCATGTGTTAGTATAGCCAGCCAGAATATTTAACGTCTCCCTTGAGAAGATTAGGCAGTATATAATATTCTCAGGTTTCCTGGGAGAATGTTGGAAATTGCCAGAAGGTAATGTTCCAGTGCACTCTTGTTCCATGTGTACTCTTGCTAGAGTACAAGTAATGCGAATAAAAAAAAAACAAAACCCAAAGCAAATCTCAGACTCTAAAAGTGAGTTAGTATTGCCTAAGTTTTTAAAGGTGGAATTTCAAATTCAAAAATACCTAAACACTCAAGAATAGTCATAAAATTTTAAAATGTGAGGTATGTGCCATAGGAGACTGTCTCATTCTGCTTAAATTTTGTCAGTTGATGATTTCAGATTGTGCTTTGTTCATTTCCTGTGCTTTCCGTACTACAAGGGCAAGAGTCCTTCATGGCAGACACTCCTAGGAAAACCAGGACCGGGGAACTCCTTTGAAAAGCATTCATTCCACATTGAAAGCAAGTCTTTTTCTGTGAGGTTCTGACACTCCTCTGATCCTTAGGAATGTCACATTTTCTGACAACCGGGATTTTTGCTTTGAGGAAGAAGTAATGGAGTTGTGGCGAGTGCCTGTTAAGCGTACAGCCGGCTCTTCAAGAGCTTGGGTTGTCGCCGATTCTCTTGGAGGAATTTCACTCGCTTGTTGCAAAGGAATTTTGGCAAGCCTGTGTAACCTGGCAGAAAGCCAAGGTTTCTGTCTGAGCTCTGTTCATCACTATATGTACAGAAGGTTATGCTGGATCCGGTATCTCTCAGCAGAAACATTGCTGAGGGTCGTGCTGTCTTTCTGGAGACTGTGGCTGTTTTGCAACTGTTGCGTGCTGAGTTTTGCTGTGGATTCAAAACTGGGAATCGGGAACAGCCACGCAGAGCACTTCTTATCTTATTCTTAGTGGGTGTCTGTGGTGATGCCTCTGGGTTCTTCCTTTTGTGAATTCTTCGTCTAAAGTGAAATACAAGTCCCCTGTTTTGCTGGGCCTGCTGAAGTGTGCGGTATGGGAGGATACCTGACAATCAGCTACTGCTGTGCTGAGATGGTCGGGGTCTGTTCACTCGTGTACAGAATCTCAGTGTGCTTGCTGAGTCTGTTGAAGGCTGTAGAGACGGCTGATTCGAAAGCTTGCTTGTGCTGGGTGGACTCTGATGCAATGATGTGGTAAGGTGTACTTCTGCCAACAAAACTGAATTAGAACTGTTGCAAAACACAGTTCTCATGGCTACGGTGAAGTTCGAGAGACCAGTGGTATGCAAAGTGTATTCACGGGCTGCCTAATTACAGGACACTATCACAAGCACTAGACAAGCATGATCCATTGACTACAGCAAATTGCATTAGCTGTGGGTGTAGTTCACAAACTTGCAGTTTTCCAGGGGATGAGTAAGCTCTAAAGCTCCGGCCTCATAATGATCTAGGGACATCACACAGGAAGGGCACAACTGCCAAATTCCTCTGCTCCATGTTGTGATGAGATTTTCAGGGCATCTGACCAAGGAATCTGCAGGACCTGGCCATGGTTCAACTTGATAACTGTAACTTTTTGCCTGCAAGTTCCCACTCATAGACACTAAGAAGCAGTAAGAAAGGCCAACCAAGTAAGCTTTCCTGAAGAAATAACATGATCTTAATGGACATAGAAGTATTGACTTGTGGTTTAATGCTCTCTGTTTCCTCCAAGTGTGTCCTTTCAGGCCTTCAGTGACACCTAACTGAGTATCTATAAGATTTCTGTCATAAAGTAAACTGGACATGAAGTAAAACTCTTCTGCTGTCCAAAAGCTGTGTCAGAAGAGCTTTGAGGAGTTGTTTTTCTTCTCAGAAGGAATGTGCCAACTCCCTGATTTCTCCTGGAGTCACACAGTAAAATTGTCCAGACTGTTTGCTTACTGAATTTCAAAAGACAGTCTGCTGCATTGCAAGAATTAGTATTTGTTGTGACTCTAGGGATCCAAGACACTCACTAACCACAGTGCGTGTCAGCGTGTGCCTTACGATACAGCTAGAGCGCCTCACGCTCCCTTGCTTCTGCTGTGGCTGAGCAGGTAGGAAGACAGGCAGGAATTGCAGAGGCCATCCCGGCTTCCCAGCAGTTCCCTGTGTTCCTGACAGCATGCTCAAGTGTCCAGGTCTTCCTGCATGTCATTTTTTTGCTTCTTTGTCCCTTTCAGAGCAACTGTAGGGCTGCAGAGACACAGTGAAGGGGAAATGAACAGTAGTAGTAATCTCTGCTTTTGCAGAACGATTTAGCCACTTGCTGATTTAGCCATGCTCATCCTAATTCTCACTTGAACTCTGCTCAGTAGTTTTAGCTTTTTCTTCTGTTGAAAGCATCTGTGCAGAGCTGCATGTAGGACAGCTCTGTGAACCTCTGAAAAGGAGGAATAGCTCTTAGCTGAATACTTGGGCACTGTGACTTCAGTGTATCGTTCAAGCTCTGGACATAACTGCACAGCAGAGAATTTAAAGTGTAGACATGTTACAGGTGCTCACAAATGTTAAGTGAAGTTATTTGGGGGTGGTAAGAAATGTGATGACAGAGATCAGGTAGGTGCTGTGTTTTGCAGGACATACCTAGTAAAAGATCAGAAAGAAAGCCCCCCTCAGCCCACCTCCACCCCCCGCCTTGCTAAATGCAGTTGCTGCTCTACGCTGCACTGAGCCATTCAAAGAAATGAGCCAAATTATCTGACAAAATCTTGGGAGCTGCTGTCCAAGGAAAACTGCAGTTTTCCATCCATTTGGACAGACCTCTCCTCAAACAGTTAGTTTTGGACCCCCTTTAAAAAAAGGCATCTACCATTTCAACCCAAGCACTCTGGTTTGAGTAGTAACCTTTCTCTGGGCTGAGCCACAGTCTTATTAAGCATGCTATTGTGATTTTTAGCTGTCTAAGCAAAACAGTTAAGAATTTTACTACCACCTTTGCTCCTCTGGTCTGCTCTTGGGATTTTGCTTGATTGAGACAGGTTATGACATGGGAACAAGATGACACCAGTTGTCTTGTTGAATGGCTATACGTGTTCTGCTAAGGCAGGAGAGAAAAGTAACGTGTCCCTTGCTTTGAAGTAATCTGGTGTTAGTGCAGGATTAGAAAGTGCATCACTGTCCTTCCCCACAGGCTGAGCAAAAGCTAGGAGGAACAGAATTACTGAGGCTGGAAAAGACCTCTGAGATCATCAAGTCCAGCCTATGACCTATCACTGCCACATCAGCTAGACCGTGGCACTAAGTGCCCCATCCAGCCTTTCTTTAAACACACCCAGGGACGGTGACTCCACCACCTCCCTGGGCAGTCCGTTCAATCGCTCAGAACAGACGGAAAGGCGCCATTGCAGCTGCTGCGCAGTCCCAGCAGCAGACCGGGAGATCGGCAGTTTTTTGCCATCCGTGAACAGAACGTGGGAAGAGTGGTAGCCCTTTTATTCAGGGGACCAGCTTGCTCATGACGTATTGCCAGACCATTTCTTGCTTCCTTGCCCTTTCTTTCTAACATCTGTCTAAAACCTGGAGGGAAGCAGAGGAAAGTGTCTGGTGCACACCAGACCAGAGCTATAGTGTGAGATGTGCTAATTCTTATTGCCTAAGAAAGGTCTACAAGTGGAAGGAAGGCAGCTGTTGGGAGTTCAGTCTTGGCAGGAGAAGCAGCTACTGATGGGATTAAGAAAGCTAATCCGGAGAAGGCATCTCCTTTCCCATTGTCAAGTGTGTTTGTAGCCCAGAGCACTGAGCATCTCAGCTGGGAGCTACTTGCAACCCTGTGAGGTGATGGCTAGACCTCATGTCTCTGGCTTCTAGCCTGTAATGCTGACCCTTTCTGTACTTGACTGAGCACAACAATGACCTTTTCAAACACGAAAAAAGCTGATGCCATCTGGTTCAGAAAGTGGCAGCCTACCTCTTGAGGAACAATAGCTGCCAGGAAAGCATTACCCCTACCTAGTCTTTGGTGTGCTGACTCTCTGGAGAACATTGTGGCTCAGATTTAAAAAAAAAATATTTTTCTTTCCTTGGCTGATTAATATTGTCATGATGAAAGAACCTCTAGACTATAGAAACTTCAGTTTCCCAGTGGTCATTGGAAGCTGAATCTAAATGGCTCAGACCCAGAAGATACAATCAGAAGAATCTTGGATTGTTTCTATGTAGGAAGAGTCTGCTTCCTTGAAGGGGGGGGGAAGTAAAATTGAGAGTTGCTGATGAAAATGGTAGAGGGGTTTACAGAAAAAAATAGGTGACCCATACGGTGAGATAACAGTTGACATAAAAGGCATTTTCAGTTACAACAGATTCTCATACATACTCAAAAAGGCAAGAATGACACAAAAGGACATCAAATATCTGCTGATATCTGTAGGCTGCACCTAGGTTTCATTTTTGTGGATGTCTTTGCCCTGGGTAAAGTTATTGCATTTGTTTTAACTTCCCTTTGTTTCAGGGTTCCCTATGCTTTAAGTTAGTGGTGTACATTCTCTCAGAATAATTAGGCTAGTAATGGTGTGTCATGGAGGGCGTCTGTATTATGAAACATTGCAAGATAAAACTTGGTAAATACTAAAGCCCGTCAGGAAATCCCCTTGTTTTCAACTTAGCTGAGTTTTGCAATTTGTTTGAATGGCCGAGTTCAAACTACAGTTAATTCAGCCTCCTTGCTTGTGCTGATGCTTGCTTTGAGGTGGTTTGGGGTTTTTTTTCTTCTTTTTTTTCCTGTTTTATCTCAGTTTTTTCTTTTTCTAGTCAACAGCTATTTGGTTTATTTTGCCCAGTAGGGCACTTGGCATTGGCACCCACATAGGAATCGGTGTTCAATTCGAATCAAAATTGTTAAACAATTTCATTTCTTGTCTCTGATTGGGCAAGCACTTGACTTGTTACACAACAGTTTATCGCTTGAGTATCCCGTGTCTTTGTATAAAATAGACTGGCAGAGCCGGGTGTAGAGTGTTTCTCTTCTTGTCCTTACTTACTCAAGAGAGAACTCTGCTCTTGATGTACGTAATTTATTGACACTGTGCCTCCAAGGATAAAATACTTGAAACCACAAGCTGTCAGAGTACTCTGCGTGTTCTATACTGACATATTTTTAGAGAATGGGTGACCACAAAACATATTTTCCTGGATCTGTTCTGATTCGAGAACTGGAGACTTTAAAGAGATCTTGCTGAAACTGAGCCCTTAAACATTGCTTTTGCTTGAAGGAGGCTTTGATGAAAAGCCTGGCAATAGGAGGCAGAACTGAGTCGTCTCTCTGGCTCTCACAGGTTGTTGACCTTAGGTTGTTTGCAGAGTCCATTACTAAAGCTTGCTGTAGGAGGTTTCATAGTGGAACTCAACTATTATGCTGTTGTGCAATGTTTTAGCATTTTGCACTCTTTGAAGAGCGATGCCATTAAAAACTGACCAGATTCTGGATGACTTCCCCATCAGGAGCTAACAACCTTTCTTCCCCCGGCTTGGCAGCCCTGTATCTGCGGGGGAATCTCAAAGTCAAGTTATTTTTGCTTTGTAAGTAGTCACTATGTTATCCGTGGCATCATAGCTGACCTTTGCAGCTCTGTATACCATCCTCTGGCGTGGGATCTGCAATTGGACCTAGCGTTTCTGTTGGCATGTAACCTGGAAGGGAATCCTGCCCAGAGATCCATTGCTGTGGTTTGTTTGCAGGGCTGATAGGTATTGAAAAAACAAAACCGAAACCGATGACAACATGTCAGAAAAAGGAGTAGGTAAAACTTTCATATACAGGATCTGGCTTATGAATTAAGAGGTACCCATTACTTTTAAGAATAGTTAGATTGGAAAAGATTAAACTAGTAGGAATAGTATTCTGCTTGGCTTGGTTTAGTCTAGAAGGGGTCAGTTTAAAGGAATACCTGTTGTCCTTATAGAATAAAAATCTAAAACTGGTTGAGGAAAATCTCTTTGTGGAGTTTGTACTTTTGTTTTGGTTTCCTTTGTTGTATTTTTTTTTTAAAAGAATTTCTTTGTTAGAAACAAACACGTATTAGGCGTTTGCAGTATGTAATTCTCAGCATAGGAATAAGAGCCAGCTTGAGATATGAAGGAGAAACTTCCAAGCTTGGGATGCAAACATGAGGCAAATGCTCTAGAGAAAGAATTAGGTTGTGTGTTGAAAGCATGACAAATGAGAAACTGTGCTGACAGATGGGCTTAAAGCACATGCAGGAGTTACCACCTCATCAATATTATTTGTACAGTTTGATTTCAAGCACATGCATGTTGACTCGTTCGTATCCTCTTGGCTTGTCTCTCTGTTTTGTTCTATGAGTATATCAAAAGTTCACAAAGAGAACAAATTTTGTGTCATTGCTGTTTAAGGCTTTTTGGTGTCCCTGGATGACTTCTACATACTAGGCAGTGGTTTGGTAATGTTGCAGACTACCAACAGTGTGTTCAACCAAACCCTCATTAAGCAAGTGGTGCCTGAATCCCTGCTAGCTTGGCAGAGGGTCCGCATTGCTAACATGATGGCAGATGGTGGCAAAACTTGGGCAGAAACCTTCTCAAAGTGCAACTCTGGTAAGTCCATTTTCACATTTAATCTTAGAAAAAAGGATGTGTTCCCTCTCCCCCTTGTACCCTTTTCCTTCACCGGGCAGGATATTTAACACACTCTTCTCTCTCACGTCTAGGGACCTACAACAATCAGTACATGGTGCTGGACCTGAAGAAGGTCAAGCTGCAGAGGAGCCTTGATGATGGTGCATTGTACATTGTTGAGCAGATCCCAACCCTTGTGGAATATTCTGACCAAACAAATATTCTTCGGAAAGGTAATAGTACCCATAGTAGTTACTGAAAAGCCACTTCTCTGTGCCAGCTGATGGAGAATCATGCTTTGTACCTGGGATGGGTTTATCAAACATCTGTGCTGTGTTTGAAGTTGCAAAGCTTTGTGTGAGCACCCCTCTGTTGCTGGGTCTGTAACATTTGTATTAATTTCTCCCAAATGCTCTGGCAGAAATGTGGTGAGCATCTGTGTTTCTTGGAGGCAGGGGAGGGGAAAAAATTAGACTTTACCTTCCTTTTCTTGGTTTTTTTTCTGGTATCCTTTTGCCCTAACTTAGAGAGCCATGAGGAAAAAGTGAGGTCTGTTTGAAGGATGTCTAAATAACTGTGATGCTGTGGGGTACCTGAAATGTTTGGTGAGTGGATCACCCTACAAGGAGATCAGCTTTTTAAATATGAGAGTTCTCTGTTAAATTCAGCTCCTGAAAGTTTCTGTTAAAAATCTCCTGTTTAAAAGATTCCTTAATCCCCCAGCGAGACTGCAACAAGTTGGTGGAAAACAAATAAACAAAAGTGTAGGTAAAGCAAAACACTCACTGTCAGGTTTCATTCAGAAGTGTTCTTTAGATACTCTGTCAGCATCTAAAAGCCTGAGCTCATTCCACAGATTTAAGTGTGTGTCACATGCTCAGGAGGTGAATTGATTAATTGCTCTTCATAATCAAAATTACTAGAAATGTATTTATGTTGTCTCCCTTTAAAATTTTTCCTCGTGTCTGGCTCCTTGGAAAGTTCTGGCCTATTTCAGGCTTTGCCACAATGCCAGCATGGCTTTATGGGATGTTTCTTACTGGTGATTCGGAACAATCCCATGTCTCTCCCTATATGCTTCTCTGGCTCCTTCATCTGTTGAAGATAGGAAAGCAGGCAGTTGCACCTTATCTTCCAGAGCTTGTGTGGACTTCAGATGGTGAAATGCCTTGGTCTCCTCTGTGCTGTGTTGTGGGTTGTGGTGCAGGCAAAAAAAAAATGATGGAGACTTCTCTAGCTCTGGTGGTTGAAGCAATGCAACCATGTCATGGCAGTGCTGCACCCGTGCAGAGAGACCAGGCTCAGAGCATTCCCCAAGACACAGAAGAGCTCTTGCTGGAGGAGAACTTCAATAGTTTCCTCTGGCTTAGCATAAGCACAGTTTTACCAGGTGGGAGATGGGGAGGGGTGTCTTCTGTATGCCCTGCATTCATGTAAGACAATAGCACCTTTTTGACTCAGTGAAACCCTGCTGGTTTGGAAACCTGTGTATCTGTATCACCCAACTTGCGTCATCAGAGGCTGGCAAGAGTCCTCATTTCTGGAGGACACCCCTGTTACAGCACAACATGTACACAGCCTGTTTCCTTCAGGTAGGCTCTAGGTCACGTAAGCAAATGCCAGCAGACAGGGTATTTCCATCTCTGCTGCATGCTAAGCAGGACCCAGTCTGGTACAGCCTCTGCTCAGGCAGTGTTCCAGTGCTTATGCTGGCTGCGTAGCTGTCCTTGGGGAAATTTGGTTTGTATCACTCCCAGTGAGTCTCCGTTGATTTTCTTGAGTATCTTAGAGCCAGACTCCTCATGTAGTGCTGGGATGATGTTAATATGTGGACTGCTGCATTTAGGGATGTGGTTTCATCAAGGTCTTATCAGTATGTGGTTTCATCAAGGTCTTATCAGTAGTAGGTTAATGATTAGACTAGATGATCTTAAAGGTCTTTTCTAATCTAGGAAATTCTGTGATTTACCAATGTCTGGATAGTAAATGTCTAAGCCAAAACCTGGTGTGTGTGATTTGAGAAGTGACATTCTCCACTGACAACAAGAGTGCTACTGCTTTGGAAAGAACCTGAAATTGTGCTTCTCTTGGGACCAGCTCATGCTATTGTACTTTCTGCCTAAACACTCCTTGGTGCCCTCCTTGCAAAAAAAACCCAAACAAAAAAACCAAACCAAAACCCAAACCCCAAACCTTAAACATTAAGGTGTAGGTATGTATTTTTATTTCTTCCAGGACTTGTACCCAGATCCTGACCTGGATGATCTCCTGGCTCTTTACACGCTTTTCTGCTTTCTAGACTAGTCTTGTTTCAGGCAGTTGTGTGTTGTCTGCCTAAAACTCTCTCTGGAGTTCTGGCTGGTAACCCTGTTCTTTAGAGTTAACACAACTGCAGGGTTCACACACATGGCTCTTGGAAAAGTTAGGGCAGGGCTCTGCTCTGCTGATCAATAGCTTCTTAAGCCTCTAAGGCAGATACTGGCAAATGTGCAGCTATCCCCCCATCTTTCCTTATCACTGCAAACACAGCTTTCCAACCACTGCCAGAGAAGGTGTGTGCATGTGTTCTTTGCTGGCCTGAGTCCTGTTCACCCCCCTTAGCTCTGTGGTCTGTGTGTATTTGTGTGTATCTGTCCATCCCTGACATCCCTGACCCAGCTTTGGTGAGATGGGAAGGAGGGAGTGAAGTTTGGTGGAGGTAAGTGATCTTAACACTTGTCCAAGGCTGAGCAGGGAAACCTCATCAGGAGGGCTGTGGCCGCTCTGCGTGTTCACCTCGGGCTCCTGCAAGTCTGATCTCAGCTGGTTTGCAGGATGAGTCCTCAGGGTGGAAGTCTGGGGGCGGGTTGCCTGGGTACAGTCTCCAGTCGTGTCACACTGGGAGTCAACCCTGGTCATGCCAGTGACTCTCAAACCAGTTTGATGTGTTATTCTGTGACATGCTGGTAAGGCAAGGCAGTGTGGGAAACGGCTTATTTTTCTTTTTTGATATAAGCAAGCCTTTCAGCCTTTCTAAGTGATTAACAGATTGGGTCTTGTCTCTGGCAGGTTACTGGCCTTCATACAATATCCCTTTCCATGAAAAGATCTACAATCTCAGTGGGTATGCATCATACGTTGTTAAGTATGGCATGGATTTCTCTTATGAGCTTGCTCCAAGGGCAAAAATCTTCCGTCGAGACCAGGGCAAGGTGACCAGCTTGGAAAGCATGAAGTACATCATGAGATACAACAGTAAGATGTGTTTATGTACTGCGGAGCTGATCTTCATAAAGCAGCGTTAGGTTTACTTCTTGGATTATAGTGGGAAGCTGCAGCCTCACATACACATCAGTTACATCACCCTAGGTGCAGAGTACACACAAAGCAAAAAGAGAACACACGCTTACTGTCGAGGTAGGAAACCAGACTGAAATTACTCCAACAGAAACAAGATCTGGTTCCTTCTAGAACAGCAGCCTTCGAGCTTGGTGTTTGACCTTTCCAGAGAGCTTCTGACACTCCAAGAGACTCTGTAGACTGCTGTTACCTAATATGTCTACAGCCTCTCAATCTTGAAAGCCCTAAATCCTAAGTAACACTTAGGTCAGATCTAACCAGAGAATTTAGTGTAAAACTTCAGGACTTTTTTCCCTGTGCAGGCAAATGATCTTTGGTAGGTAATATGCTGCTCTGCTGTTCCTTGACAGGATTCTCCCTAACTGGATTAAAACCAGCTTAATTAACTGCTGGCTAAGCCCATCTCTAAGTACAGATAGCTTTAGACGATATATTTTTATTCCCAGTTATAGGGAGCATGCTGATTACTGGGATTGGGAGGCCTCTCCCAGGGTGGGGTATTGCTACTGTTTGGGCAGTGAGTAGCAGCACGCTCATGGATGTTGGGGCTTGTCCACCTTTCCCTCCTAGTGTGCAGCTGCTACAGTAGATGTTCAAAGGCCTTGACACTTATTTTAGTCCAGAACAGAAAAACAAAGGCTCTTGATGCTGCACTTTTCCTTTCTCTCTGTTTCCCTTTCTCTTCTGCTTTTCTTCACCAAGTTCCTGCAAGCTTTTGTCATGTGGAGTTGCAGATGTTTGTGGTTAGATGTTGACAGTGGAGCCCCTGGGATACAGAAATAGCTGTATGGACTTCGATTAGGAGCTTGTCTACTTAATATCCTGTCCCAAGCACTGACTTCTAGCTGGTACCTGGGAAGGAGCCTGAGAGCAATGTGATAGACCTGTGTTTCTGCCAGTGCACGTATCCAGCTTTTAGTGCCTTGGGCACTTTGCGTCAGCTTTTTGTGAGAGGACTGACCTGTTTTCTTTACTTCCTTCCCTCCCTGCCACACTTATTCCCAGATTACCAGCGTGATCCTTATGCCGAACACAATCCTTGCAACACCATTTGCTGCCGGGAAGACCTGAATCCTTCTTTTCCAGTGCCTGCAGGCTGCTATGACTCCAAGGTAAATTGCCTCAATTCCAACATCTGCTGAATGTTTGCTGCAGCCCGTTTGTGCTCCTGTCAGACCTGTAGCATGTTGCCCTGTGCTAGGGCAGGCAGGGCCAGGCCTGTCTGTTCCCTCTTTTTGTGCTGTCTTAGTGCTGGGGCAGATCCTGAGATGGTAATTTTGTGCAGAGTCCTACCTCCTGTCCCTGACACCAGTCCTGGCACAGTGTCAGAGGGCAGAGGATACAGGGAGGACACGTGTGAATGAATTATGTCCATGGGAACTTGGAATATTTAGGGGTTAAACCCCAAAGCCTTGCAGCAGGAGGAGCCAAAGAGAAGGCTGACATGAGTTTTCATGGCACTTGGAAGGTGACTGTTGTAGAGCCTCAGCCTCCTGCTGGTGAGGACTATGTGGGTGCCTCCCCAGAGCCCACAGGAGCGTGTTTTCAGCCTCATTTTAGCTTTAGCTTTACAAAAACCTGGCTATTTATTGAGTTACCCTGCTCTGGGTCCCCACCTCTCTGTGAACCTGCTTTGAGCAAAGTTCAGGAAAGACAATTTTGCTTCCTGGGAGATGTGGGGAAAATCCTTTGAGCCACTGTCCTGGAGAAGGCAGCAGTTTTTCTAGGCAGCTTGTATCGTATATTCACTGAAAGGGGCAATCCCCTCATAGTGCAGATTTTATCCTGTGAGGCCCAGCCTGCTGTGTTTCTGGATTATGAGGTTGGTTGCCAGGATGGACCCTGTGCAGGCTGTTTTGGCATTGCTGGAGCTGTCCAGGCAGAGTGCACAGGCCCAGACCAGCTGCCTGTTCTAGTGTCCAGTAGGAGCTCCCAGAACTGGTTATGACAGGATGAATGCAGAAACCTGCTGTGTAGAGGTGGCTTGTGAAGGTGGAGGTCAGTGTGTGCTGGTTGTGGTGCCTTTGCCAGCACAGTTAGGCAAGGGGACTGGGCTGGGCAGAGGGAGGACAGGGCACCTAAAACAGACATCAAGAGAAATAACTCAGAGCAGGAGCTATAAACACTTAAGGCAATTTTAGTGTCTCTGAGCCTGGGAAGATGGAGCAGGCTGGAAACCTCTTGAGAGATAAGGAAGAAGCAGGGCAGAGTCTGGGCAGCAATATTAACTCTGTGCTGACTTTGTCCTTTCCTCAATTACCCTGACACGTCCCGGGGGACAGCCCGAGCTTAGGCCAGACCCTCTAGGCTGCCTGCTGCAGCTCCAGCTCATTTGGAGACCCCAAAACCCAGGGAGGATTGTCCTGAGGGCAGATGTGCTGCTTCCCCTCACCCTGGATAGCGCAAGGGCTAGAGGGCAGCCCGGGCCTGCGCTTTGCCGCTGCCCTTCAGCACCTGCTGTTCTGCGGCTCGATGCCTCCGTGCAGGGGAGGATGCTGCCTGCCCAGAGTGCCTTTATTTCCCCTCGCTCGCTTTCTTTACCTTTTATTGTTTTCAAATCTTCTGGCGTCGTTCCCGCTCTGCAGGACGGGTGGGTGCCAAACACCAGGCGACCCTTTTGCCCTCAACTCCTGTCCTGTATTTACAGGTGTCCGACTTCCGCCTGGCCTCAGCGTTCACAGCCGCGGCCATCAATGGCCCCCCGGTGCAGGGCGGGCTCCCTGTCTTCACCTGGAGACGGTTTAACCACACGCGACACCAGGGCCTGCCAGAGTCGTACAACTTCAATTTTGTCACCATGAGGCCGATCCTGTGAAACCAGCACTGATCTTCCCACCTGGAAGGCTTTTCCTTTTTTTTTTTTTTTTTTTAAATGGAAATTTTCATTCCTGTGTGTAATAAATCGACGTGGATGTCCACAGCCCCGTGCCTTCCCTGCTTTCCCCTGTCCTGCCTCTCAGGCACTTAGTACTGACATTGGCTGCTGTGGTGCAGCCCAGTGCATGTTCCACTCTTCTGAGCTCTTTGGGTGGCCCTTCCTCTTGACTGGGATTGATGGGAAGCAGGTGTGGCAGTGCTTTCTGGAGACCTGAGCCATTGTTACAGCTGTTCCCAGAGCAGAAGTGAGCTGCAGTGTGACCAGTGAGAATGATCTATTGCTAGTAGCAATGTGGGACCTTGTCTCCAGGGCTGGGCCAAGCCAGGTGGCTGCTCTGGGCCATGGTGGCCTTATCTCAGTGCTGGCTTGATGTCTGCCTTTTGTCTCAGCAGTGCCTTTTTTCTCATCCAGGAATGTCTCTATCGGAGAGTCAAGGCTGTTCTCCAGGGCAGATGTCTGTGCCTGTTGCCGACAGGGCAAGGCTTTCAGCGGAGTTTGCAAGATGATCTCACCAAAGCAGCGTGAGAAGGTAGAGAAGGGATGTGCCTGGTCATTTCTGAAAGCAGCCTGGTGCTTTTGGAAACAAACTCCACACACACTTCCCCCCTGCCCCAGGCTGCAGAGTAGCAGCAGAAAAAGAATGGTGTGTGTCTGTCCGTGCCATGAATCTCTTACAGCTCAGGCCCTGTGGTGGTTCAGTGACCTCCTTGCCTGCTCCTCAGCTCTGCAAGTGGAATGGGACAGTGAAACAGCTGCAAGGGCCAGGGCTGTGTCTGTATTACTCTTAGTTACCTGTGTTTACACTGAGGAGTCAAGTCACAGAGCTGTTTTGTGCTCAATGGTTATACGTGTAATTAAGTAAAACAAAATAAACAGCCCTTTCCTCATGGCCTTGATGGTCCAAGCTAAACTGCACAGCACTGCCCTCTATAGATCTGAAGGTAAAGAAATGATCTTTGATCAAGCCCCTGGAGTTAAGCTGGTGTGATGGGGAAGGGTGTGAGTAACTACAGCATGGGTGAGGCTCTACCTTAACTACTTTGCTGTCCCAGTAGGGCTGATTTCTGTCAAGGGATGAGGGACACCAGAAGTTAGAGCAAAGCTTTCATGAAGGAAGTGATTGGTTTGCAGGAGCAGGAGGAGGTAAGTGTGGGAGGCTAGAGCAAGTCGGGGCTGTGTGCAGGGGCGGGAGGGATACAGGAGCAGGAGAGCACCACCTAAAATGCCAACTGCTGAAATACTTGCCACAGACCTTGTTGCTCTGCAATAGAGAGCAAAACTGGGTACAGAGCTTTATGTTGGGTGAAAATGTGCTGAGCAAAATTACTGAGCTGTGGCATCCAGACCCCTGCAGCCCCACTGTAAGCACTGCCTTGAGATTTTTATTTTTTTTTAAACCCCTGTACTGGAGCCTGGCAGCTATGGAGTCATTGCCACAGTTCAAACTGAATTGACCAGACTGGAACAGGCATTAAGGAACACACTTAGAAGAAGGAATGGAGCTAGGTCACGAAGGGCAGTGCAGGGATCTGAGCTGACCCCAAGCAGAGAACCAAGAACTGGCTGCCTGTTGAGGCTGGAGAATGGGTTTGCTACTTGACTGTCACTCCCCAGCAACACTGCAACATTGCAGGTTGTATTTACTGACCTTTAACCCAAAGTTGTAGGAAAATATCATGGAGTAGTATTGCTTAAGAGTTGGTCCCCAGGGACCAGGAAATTGCCAAGTGCTTGCCGTGCTGGGCAGTGTTGGTGACCTCGCTGCTTCCCCTGCAGCGAGCGGAGGCACAGAGCACATGTGCTGAACACAGCAATGGCAGAACGGCCTTTCTCACACCTTGAGCCTCCTACCCTGAGGCAGGAGCTGCTTTGTGCTCAAACGCAGAGTTGTGGGAAAACAGCTCTGCTTTTAAGAGCCCTTTCCTGTGAGTAAATGTTTACATGAATGGGACCATCCCTGCCTTCCTCCTGTGCTGTTCTATGTGCTTCCTTTGGCAGCAGGTCAGGTTGATCTGCCAACCGTGACCACAGCAGCTGGGTCCAGCTTCCCTCCCCAGAACAGCAACATCAGGGACCAGAGGCTGCAGGGACTTACAGGCAGAGAGGCAAGAGAACTGGCAGCTTAATTCTCAGGTAGCTGCATAAAATTTAAAGGTCTCTTTCAGCATCTTATTACCCTCTGCAGCTCTTCCTGGGGAAAAAAGGGGAAGGGGTGCTCAAAAGCAGAGGAGTTGGGGCAGAAGCTGCTCTGTTTTTCACACCCTGCTTCCAAGTTTTTCCATGTCCTCTGGCTTCTGTCTTTTAATGGAATTGGGGAGGTGGTTGTGATAAATGTCTCTTGCAATAATAAAAAGAAACCTGATGTTCATTCACTAAAGAATGCCTAGAGAGGAAGCAAATCCTACCACCAGAACTCCCCCATCTACTGCAAGCTTTTGTTTCTTTTACAACCTCCCTTTTCTGAAATCCAGTAACGAACTCATCCCAGCTCATCCTTCCCAGTTCAGCACAACAACAGCACTGGTCATGCCCTGCAGGGCCCTTAGCTCTCAGTGGGGCAAGATCTGTCAACAGCATCTTCTGCCTGCGTCACAGGGGATGCCTATGCAAGGTCTAACCTGAGCCTGTCTACACCAGTCTGCACAGCACTTCCCTGAGAGAAACCAACTTCAGTTCTTTGTCAGGGCCCTGGTGCTGAGCTGCTGGCTTACATAGCTTCTTGGACTGTTCCTAGGTTTGGTTTTGTTGGTGTTTGGTTGGTTTTTTTTTTTACTTTTTTTAAATTTTATTTTCCCTTCTGTTACACAGTAGAAGCAGCACCGGTGCTCTCCAGCAGTGCCTTTTGCTGTATGTACATCTAGGCTGAGGCTGTAGCAGATCTTTCCAGGCATACCACTAAATGTACAGCAAAGCTACCCTACAGCAAACCAGACTGCTCCTGCTGTTACTGTAGTTGCTTCCCTTCACACCAGCACAACCTCAATGAGAGCAGTACTGGAGTGAATGGTAACACTTCATCAAACCAGTGGCCTAAACTACGTGCAGTATGTATGTGTTCTTACCCTGCACTGCCAGTTTGAGACACTGGGCTTTGAGGTGTAATTGTGTTCAGGCATCACTTCACAAGAGTCTTTTAGTCAGGGCCTTGAAGCAAGTTTTACTAAGTAAGTGCCAGAAAATTAATTATTGCCATCACACATTAATTATACACTCTCAAACTATGGGCTCAGCAGTAACTCAGGGAAGGCCTGTCAGTAACTCCAGGCTCAATCTGTGCAACTCTGTGCACAACCCCTTGCTCCTTGGCTTGAGAAGCACGGCCAGTTGGGCTTCCTAAGACCACTGCCACAGGCTCAAGGCTCTAATGCTTAATGGTCCTGTGAAAAAACAAAGTAATCTCCTGTACTTTGTCCAAACCCTCTTGCTGAAAGAATGACCATTTTGTTAGATGTCAAAGCCAGCTCCTTGGAGGGAGAGGAGATGAGCACCAGCAATTTGGTTTCCATTCCCATCTCCCTCTAAGACAACTCTGGGGTGCAAGTTACTGGGTTCTGTCTGTCCAGTATATGCAGCCCCTCTTTGCTTTGCAGAAGTGCCCAGAAGTTGACTTCCCTGAAGTTCTGGTACTGCTTTTGGGCAGCATCATACAGTTGACTTTGGGAATAACCTAGAACCAAACCTTCTCTGCTGCACACTACTTGAGCAAAGTGGCAACCAGCCTGCCAACCTGACACACCTCCAGACAGCAACACTTCTGAAGAGGAAGAGCATGGAACTGAGCTCTTTTTGAAAGAAGCTGTCTCCTGAGATTTCTGGAACTACGCACAGATGACTCCACATGTTAAAAAACCCAGTAGTTTATTTCAAAGTATAAATTTCAGGCTTGTCAGATAAAACCCCACTACAGTTAACACAGACACGCATACACACACTAATTTATAGTACATACAAAAATGGGGAGAGCTTGCAACTGCCCAGCTTAAATTGGTCGTTAAACCAGTCCTACATTTTTTGTATTTACAAGTCCAGCTTCAAAAACAGAAGAAGAAATCAGATTCTGAGTTTCCTAACAAAGGCTTTTGCACATTTGCCTCCCAGTGGCCGATAAATCACTGAAGCCGAACAGGACTCCCCAGCCAGCTCCTACCCAGTTCTTATTTACAGCTATACCACATTAAATTAAGATCGCACTTCAAGTACATATAGGTATGTGTGTGTATATATATGTATGACAGAGAGAAAAAAAGAATGCTCAGCCTGTGTAATAATGAGATATAAAGATGATGCCTGTTAAACGGTACTTAGAAGGGATGAAAATTCATTCACTTTCTTAGCCATCTTTACTTCTTCCTTTCTCCCCTCAGAAGGTGGTTGGAAGGGAATACAGATTTTGGTGTCAGGGCTGGCTCAGTGTCATTTGAACTCCTCTCCCTTCAGTGTTTTCATAAAACACTCACCCCTACCCAAACCATCAAATTAAAAAAATAGATATTTAATATATCAAGCTTTTCTTTATAAAATCTGAATACATACTTTCTACTAAATGAAAATACTAGAGTTGATAAGCAAGCAGAATCCCAACTTGATTTTGTAGTGTATGCAATACTCTCATACTGGGGAAAGGCTGTTTGGGGAGCAGGAACAGAGCCGACCTGTCCCTACATCTAATATAGATTCTAATTTATTGGACATTGAAGACAAACAGCATAAAGGAAGGGCTGAAGTGACTATTTTTGTTACAGTACAAAATGGTGCTCAGATCTTACTACTGGGCCCAGCCGTGCTCGCACTGAAGGCACAAGGGGCTTTGGCGTTGTTTTCAAAGGAAGCAGGGCAAGGCGCCTTATTTTTACAGGGAAAACACTTGGAAACACAGCTGCAGAGTCACTGCTGGGGTTGCTAAAACACAGGGAACTAGATCCACGGTGGTTCTGCTGAAATGTCACGTACCCAGTGCCAACAGCAAAACGCTAAGTCAGGAACAACTTTACCCCAGGCTACTGAAAAGAAGATGGAAACACTTGCATGAAGTGCAGAGAAGAGACTATAAGCAACCTTTCCACTTACAAGCCATACAGAGATTCTTAGCATATTTAAAAGTGGATTATTGGAAGCCTCCAGCAAGTAAGGCTGGAGCCTCCACCAAGAGCCTAGTCTAGAAGCACGGCCTTACCAGACCTGTACTGAATGTTCCTGGATATTTTGGTAATACTTTCAAATAAATTCTACTAAACAAAATCAATTATTTCTGAATGTTTGCTGCTAGCAGAAATTTAGTTTCTCAGTAGCTTTCTTGTTTCCGAGAGGTAAAGGATAATAAAATAATCAGCCACCCCACAACACAGGGAAGAGTGCCATGAGCTAAGGAAATAAGCAATACTCCTGTTTGTTAGTGTAAGGGTTGAATACTCAGTGCAGTGACCTGCTACACCATGAAAATCATCTTGCAGAAATGTTACAGTTCTCTCTCTCTGTCAGCAATTAAAGGACCACCTACCTTTAAGGTCTCCACACTGAGCTAGGCATTTGAAAGTCAAGCTGTGCTTTATCACAAACTTTGCTGCCACTGCTTGTTAAGATCCTGCAGCTGGACCTTTGACAGTTCTGCTGGGATGAAATAAAAGACAAGTTGGCTTCCAGCTCACAGCTGTGATGGCTTCAGTCACCCAAACAGTAGCTAGCTTATCAACTCACAACGTATCAATTGCACTCTGCCGTAAACAGCAGAAATGGATCTATGAAGCCAGAAGCCATTTTTTATAATCAGTTCAGTTGAGAACTACATCTTTCTTTAGTAAGTAGTCTTCTTTTTCTACAGTTGCAGCCTACAAAACCTCCAAACACAATTCAGAACATCCCTAATCATACCTCCATTGGAGGAAAGAAAAAAAATATGCTAACATGGGACTCTTGACCTCCCACCTATCCCAAGCAAGACAAAACTAAGAACAACAGTGACCTAAACGCAAGCACAAACTATAGAAAAGCTCGTTGTGTAGTTTGGGCTGGAATCACAATTAAATAAGCAGCATAAGTTCTAGTTCAAATGTTTATTTTAACTTTCAAACTATAAAATCTCATTGTTTGGTTGGCCATACTGACATGGCCAACGGCCCTTTGGTACCACCTCAAAGATACGTTAAAAAAGTTGCCCAAGGATGACTTGACAGCCATCAACTGCCATGAACTGCTCTAACCTCTACTACAGAATTGGCTTTATAAGGACCCAAGTTTTCTTAAGTAGACTAAACACGTTAAGTAATTATTCCTTGAAATAGGCAGACAAAACATTTAATTAAACATAAAAAAATTCAAGGCATTATTGAGCACGGGCACCAGTAATAACAGGGACAACTGTTACTCAAAGGAAAGGTTACACATTGTTCATACATGAGATTCAGTCTGAACCTTCTCTCACGGTAACTTGGATTAGGCTGAATCTTTGCTCACTCAAATCAGTACAACTGCTGTACTTCAAATGCAAGTTTCCATACAGAAAATAATTACTTACCTGGCAGAAGTGACAATCCCAGCTACATGGAGTGCAGTGAAATAGTTCTTGAAAGGAACACAACTAAAATCTCAATCTTACAGCATATTTCACCAGCCATGTTTTTCCTGCCCTTTTTCAGCCTTGCTTTACATTTTAAAATGGTTTGGAGAAAAAGAGGACTGAAATTAAATCTTGTATTCTATAGCTTTGCTGTATGGCAGTGGATTTAAAAAAAATCCAAAACCCCCAAAAAAAGCAACTCTCTCCCTTGTAAATTCACTGTTTGGTTCTGCTGGGCAGGCTGCTGTCCTTGTTCTGAAAAGTGCCAAAAGTAAATCTGTAACTGTAAAACCTTACACACACTTCCTTGTCCAGGTGAGTGTTACAGTTTGGTTCTGCAAAAAGCAAGTCTAACATGTCAACAACAGTGGGCAGATGCATCAATTTCTTTTCTCATCTCAGAAGCATCATGAAAGCATCTATTAACATCTGCAATCGCTCACAAGTTCCAGGCTACTGTCTAAAATTGTTTCTAAACTTCTTTGGGTGCGTTAGCTTTCTGCAGAGGCAGGCAGGTGACAGGGAGAGAGGACTGGGAAGCCAACTTCCCACCTTTCTGCACTAACTCAACATCCGAACCGAGTGCAAACAGCTAGAAGCTTTCATGGTGCCACATCACAGAGGTTTCTTCTTTGGCTGAAGTGCAGCATATAGCTTTCCCAAAAGAACAGGTGGGAAAAAAAGCTCTGGTGGAAAATACTGTCCGTATACTCTGAATGTTCTTGGCAGGACAAGCCCAGCTACTCAAGAATTACAGTGAGGAAAGGGTTGGGTGATACTGCAAATAAAAGCAAATCCAGCATCAGCAGATATTAAATTTCCTGGTCTTTACAGAAATAATAATTACTGCAGTCCAGGAAAATGAGAAATGGTAATGAAAGGCTGGAAGGGTACAGGGAAAAGTAACTCCAAGCAAATAAAAGAACACCACAAGTTATCTGGCTACATTTATTCTGAAATTATTCTTTAAGGCACAAAATAAATCTAAAAAATAGGGCTGAATGTATGCAGGGAGGGGCAGAGAAAATATCTGAGCTAGAGAGGTGTGAATGCAGTCTCTACAATCCAGTTTCAGATCTGACCTGGGAACACTCCCAGTGCAAGTCGGGGAGGACAGTGAAAGTAGAACAGAGTTCTTATTTAGGAGGTAGTGGGGTGGTTTCTTGTGTTGTTGTTTTCTTTTTTTTTTTTTCCATCACCTCCAAATTTACACACATCCAGGTTCCCTGGCCAGACTCAAGTTCCCTTCCCTCCCCTCAGAGAGTTCATAACGGTTTGTAAAGTAAGACCAGACCACTCGATCTTCCAGTACAAAAGTGAGACCTGGAATTACCCTTCACATCACAGCCTGCTCACAGAGCGGTGGGCAGCAAGAGGTAAATCTGTTCTTGCCCTCCCTCACATTAGTGCCTTGACAGATGTTACAGATGTGTATGTTTTGCTTCAGACAAACCATAATTTCTTATTTTGTTCCCACTCTGAAGCAGAATCCCAGGCATCTAGGGTGCCCTTAGATAAAGGGTAGGTAGGTATCTAGGTGGAACAGCTGTCATGGAAAATGAATGGCCCCATGACTTGAGCTATCCAGAAAAAACAGGCTCTCTTGCTGCAGGTGAGATTTTATTTTTTCTGTTTTTTTGGTTCTGAATGCATGTAGTGTATCACACAACTGTCTAAAATAAACCTGCAGAAAGTGGATTTAAAAGTGAATTTCATGCATGGGATCAACCCTCCAAAACTGGGGTAACTCTTGGTAGCAGGACAAGTTTAAAGGCTCCAAAGATCTCTAGTTTAACTGCTCTGGGAAGAGATCACATCTGTGGACTGGGGGTCACAGAAGGGTCCAAAACGTCCATAGATGTCCTTAGCCCGGACCGCAAAGTAGTATTTGCTGCCAGACACAAACTGTGTAAGAGTGCATGCCATAGGTAGTGGGAGAGCCTTCACTTCCCCAATCTTCTTCCACTGGGAGGGCATAGTGGCACTCGGGTCCTCGTGGTATGCGTAGAGATGGTAACTGTCCACAGTGGCACAGCTCCGGTCCACCTCCATGACACTCCATGACAGCACAATACCATTCTGGCTCTGTACCCGTGCCAGCTTCAGCTGTGGCTTCTGAGGCAAAGAAGTGTTGGCAGCTTCAGGTGGCAGACGTGGTGGCTGTGGTGCCTCTGGGAGTGGGGCAGGATGTACAGGGCGTGGTGGCTCCTAAGCAAGGTAAGGGCAATAAGGGAAGGGTCAGAGTTTACAGCAGCGGGAGGCAGCTTATTCCCCAGGAAAATGGAAACAAATGAGCCTGCAGTCACCCAACCATCACAACTCTTAAGTCCTCTGTGCAGAGAGTACACGAGCAGGAGAGCAGCAGCTAGGGCTGAGGAGGGATGGGACCAAGTTGCTCCAGGGCAGCTTTAGGTTGGATGCTAGGAAAAATTTCTTCACCGAATGGGTTGTCAAGCACTGGAACAGGCAGAGACACCATCCATGGGGGGATTTAAAAGATGGGTAGATGTGGCACTTAGGAATATGGTTTAGTGGTGACCTGGCAGTGCTGGGTTAATGGTTGAGCTTGATGATCTTAAAGGTCTCTTCCAATCGAAACAATTCTATGACCAAGGATGTCCTAAGTTCTTATTACTCACATATGAATCCCTAGCTGTACAGATTATCATTGGCAGTTATTCCCCTATATCCACTTTGTTTTCCACCCATGCGGTGATGGACTGAACACTGCCCCTCACCAAGACTGAGCAGGCAGGTTCACCATGACTTTGAGCTCATCTACATTTGAGCTGCTGTTCCCACATTATCCAAAACACCCCAGGCAGCAGATTAGGCTGACAACTCATCTTTTCATCAGGGAGGTTTTCAATTACAAAGTGAAGAATGGTAATGGTGCCACAAGGATTTTATCACCTTAAATTGATCGCAAAAGCTCAGCCTCGGTTTCCAGAAAATTCTGAAATATGGGCACAAATGTAGCTTTCCATTGATTGATTTTATACCACAGAAACAGTCCTAGGTCTCTCCTTTATGTTAGTTAAGATGAATTTAGGAATGTGGTTACAGTGAGTATAAAATGTTGTTCTTCAAGCCATAGGCCTTTCAGGTTGGAATCTGGGATAGTTTTTGTCATCTTCAGTGTTTTGTGTTAATATTGGTTTGATTTTTTTCTCGTTATTTATCACTGGAGAATGCACAAAGTTGAATGGTGCCTAGATCAAAAGGATGGTAAGCCACCTTGTTGGTGATACATTTACTGTTTCAGGGCATCAAAAATGATGTGACTGCCAAACAGCGAGTATGCAGGGAACGTATTTGGTTCGGTCTCAACAACAAAACCATATGAAATAGGAGAGTAAATTCACAGGTACTGTCAAAAAGGGGTTTGAGGTGATGCAGAAGTAATCACCCTCAGCAGTGACAAAAAAAACCCTCTGCAAACTGGAGGTTGGCAACCTGGAGGATTTTGTCCCTACCCTGTTCTACCTCAGTTTTGCAAACAGCTGTACTGAGAAACTGGTCATCCAACTCGTAGCCAAACCATGAATAAACTTTTTAGTGGCTGATCTTCTGTATCCTTGGCTCCACAAGCCACCTGCAGACAGTTCACGCACCATTTTTCAGTATGTGCTACTGGCGATCTGGAGAACTCTGGGGTAAGCTTAGCCATTGCATTTTACCATTCTTAGCAGAAGTTGCTGTAGGTGAGAGGGTGCCGCTACGCACATGACCTGGCTGCACACATCTACAAGGCATTTCACTATTTTGCAGTTCACACTAAGAAGTATCTGAAAGACGTTAATGCAGAGACAATCCTGTCAACAGCATTAAGTAATTTAATTTAAAAGGATTACTTACAGCATGCACTTGTGGCGGTCGATGATGCACTGTAAGCTGAGGTGCTCCAGAGCCAAGAGTCAGTCCGTTGTTCACAACATATGCAGTCGTTTGAGGCATTCGTACTGTCATACCTGTAAGAAGCACAGGGACTACTTTGAGTACTCAATACGTAAAATCAGCTAAACAGAACACTAGAAGACCAACTCCTTGTTTCAGCTGGATGACACTGAATTTCAAACTGACACACTCCCCTCAAACTGTCAAGACTGCTGAAGTACCGCACAACAACAAAACCACCTCCCAGTGAGAGCCAGCAAGTGCTTATGTCTGCAGAGGGGACAGAATGATGTTTTAATAATTTGTAGCATTAAAGAAATGGGTGGGGAGGAGAAGTGTGGGAGATACAGGGAGCTTAAATATGAAAAGAAAAGTTACATCACTTTGGCATTCAGAATGGAAAAGATAATTGCTGCTGCAGTAGAATGATATCCATTCAGTATTCAAATGCCAGAAGACTGTGCTGTGGATGGCACCGAAAACGAAAAAAGGTAAGTCACAGTGCAAGAAGCTCCTCACAGAATGGACACCACAATGGATGTTGTTCACAGGTATTACCATTTCATTCACTGCCACAGCAAACTGACCTGAAAGGCAGCAATAAACTAGGTGATTTTATAGTCTTACAAATAATATCCAGAACTCTTGCAAACTGCTAAGTTTTCATTCATTTTATACAGCACCTCACTCTCTTAAGTAACATTTTTTCCACTGGAACACGTATGTTCTGTGAGCTCAAAGCCTTTGCTTGTTCTTTCAGATTGCTGAAGGTATCCCTCTATTTCTGTACAGAAATACAAGATTTGGGGCAATCTCTACCACCCCCTAGTTCCATCCTTGTGTGAGATCAAAGCATTCCAATACTCCAGAAGAGAAGCTCGCAGAACGACACATGTTGGGAAACCACAGCTACTGTATGGTAATTTCTTCTCTACATAAACAGTCATCAAGCTATGATCATAGGTGATAACTGTCAGAAGCCTGTGTGATCTGTGAGTCTGAGGCAGGGAGCTCAGAGTGATAAATCTTAGTGTTTTTATTATAAAGTGCTGCACTTTAGGTAGTTCCTTCACATCTTTTTCCTATCGGCACATCTATCTCAGAAGCTAACAAAGCTGTGAGAACTCCTGTAGGATAAACAGCCACCTGAACTGGCTACTTCTCACCTATGAGAATCCCATCACAGCTGCTGTTTTCGTATGACTGTGATTCTATCTCAGGAAATTACAATAATCTGAAGACAGACAGACAAATGCCTTAAGATATAGGATACAAATTAAGCATTATTTCTAGGCAGGCACACTACTTGCTTGAGGTAGAAGTATAAATCTGCAAAACACTTTGGATGAGTTCTCACAGTTAATCTTTCAAAGACAAAATGCAGAAAGCTTACTCCTGAAGCACCTGCTATTGACACTGAAGACTGTTTGAATGATAATAAAACCCCATACACAGCAGCAGCAGCATTTCTGGAAGTTGCATAACAAAGATGATGAATACAGAATGGACTAAAAGATGGAAACTCATGACAGCTAAAACAGATTGCGAAACACGACTGCTTTTTTATTAACAATACGCAAATATGAAGTCTCGAAATAATCTGTGTTCTAACTGAACTGGCTTTTTATCTGCTCAGGCTAACCACCTCACTTCGCTGTCCTGAGGTACAGGGAACAAACAATGCTACGTCAAAAGCGCCATTTTCACGCATCTTGCGTTGCTCACCAGGCAATAGTGCCGTGTAATGTGCAGACATTTCAAGTCAGAGTAACAGAACTGCCTCTAACAGAATCATGGAAAAGTCAAGGTCTGAGGGGACTTCTGGAGATGATCTGGACCAACCTTTTGTTAACAGAGCGCTCTTAGATTATCTTGTTCAGGGTCTGGTCAAGCTGAGTGTTAATTATTTTGCTAGAAACTTGCCTTGCTTTCTGAGAATGTCTAAGTAGACAACTGGAGGACAGGCATTTGTTCTATCACTGGACAGGTCAGGTCAGATGCACATTACACAGAGATCTGTTGCTGGATGACCTTGCCCGAAAAACGTATGAATTCCCTACCTCATTTGAGTTCTCCTAGAAAAGGTCTTAAAATAGCATATTATAGTCTTCAACAACTCATTATCTTGCATGTCTAATACTAAAAGGTATTCTGTACACATTAATAACAGTTATTATAACTAAATACACATCACTACTCTAAAAAGTGGCAGATTCTGACAAAAACATGTGTTTTATATTTTGGTACAAAAGAAGAAAACACTTAAAAAATAATTAAAGTAAGTGAATGCACTGTTAAGTCCACAAAATTCCTTCCAGGAGTTTCCAACAGATCGATCACACACCTCTACCTTGCAGCTAAGTGTATGAAGAAAACTAAGCATGGGCTGATGTTATCTTGCCTCTTATGGCCTTTTGCCAACAGGAACGCAAGATGCAGACATGCCCCTCAAAAGATACTGTGGATCAGAAGAACCTGAACTCAAATGCTCATGGCACAAGAGTATAAGAAGTTAAAGAAAAACGAACAAGTACTCTGAAAAGAACAGTGATTCCCTCACAGCCTGACATTTCATAGAGACAGCTCAAGAACTGTCTGATCAGCTTCTGTTTAGATGATTTTTCACAGCCTATGGCCAACACCACTGAATCCAGTCGTAAGGGATACCTAGAATTAAATTGCTACAAACATACATGGATGTTCTCCTTTTCAGGAACTACTGCTTCAGAACAATGAACCAATTATTTCTGCACAAGCCTATGTAGGTAGTGTCTTACATGGCTCAAGCACACAGTGTTCCCAGGCCAGTTTATACAGATGGTGTCAAAAAATATCACTACGTGGACATCACAAAAGTAGGCTCACAGTCAGTGCACTACAACAGCAACATTTCTTTAATGTAACAATATTAAAATAACCATAGTGTAGAAACCATGGGGAGCTAGAAAAAGGCAGTGAAGATCCACCACTTAGTAACAAAATGTCAAAAATAAAGAGCTTATATGACATCTACTCATTTCAGAAAATGAGTTTACTGCTATGGGAAGATACCAGTTAGGAAGTCAAGATGAACCTGCTAACGTCTCTACTCAAGGACACAAAAGTGTGCATCTATTTCTGATATGCTTGCTGAGAAATTTCATCTGTCCAGGCCTAGAGAAAAAATTTGCTGGGCACAGGACATCAGTGATTGTTAAGGAATTACATTAGGATGACTGATATAACTTTTAGATGGGAAATAAAACATGTCTTGCTACTTTTTTGTTCTAATGGAGTAAGATTAAAACATAATGGTCTCTAACTGCTAGTTTTGCTACAAAACAGTGGTGCTCATCACATTATCTTTAGCTACTTTGTAAAGCACGGGACACGACATCCAGAGATGCTTAATTGGCAGACCTAGTGACTGAGATGACTTAAATTCAGTTTTTCCACATTCACATAGCTGAATGGGAAAGATTTCTTAATAGCCTGAGATTTTCTCAGGTCTGTAAGTTGGAAAAAACCCTAACCTCTATAATTTGGACTAGTATTGTAAAAAACAAAAAAACAAAAACAAACAACCAAAACTTAAAAAAACCCCAAAACACACACACACACAAAACCCCACAACAACAAACCAACCAAACAACAAACCAACAAACCCAAAACAAGAAAAATCAGCCCCAGGTAGGGGAAAAAAGCATCCCCTACCTCCAGCCTGTGGGTTGACTGGCCTTAAACCTGGGCTTGGCATGAGAGCTCCTCTTACAGGATTCTGAGCTGGTGGTGCAGGAAGAGTGGTATAGACCACCTGTTGGTTAGTAGGGGTTCTTGGTATAGGAAGTTTTGGAGCAGCTTGAGTCACTGGCCGATGAGTTACATTCACTGTTGTCGGAGCTGGAAAAAGACAGACAGACCACAACCTAGAATGGAATTCCATGATATGAAGCTGCTATGTCTATGCCAGAGCACACACCTCCTCTGGAAAACCCACTCATTTGAGCCACTCAAAACAAATACCATCTCTGTGAAATTCTACCTGCTTTTTATAAGGCAGGAAAAGAGAAAACTGCCTGAACAAACAGTAATTTTTACCTGAAATAATAACGCAAATACATGTACAAATCCCAAACTGAGAAGAGTAATACTCCACACACACACAAAGGAAAAAAGTCCTGAATGTAAGCACAGCTTTGGAGAGCATAAAACCTACCACCAAAGAGTCTGCAGAACAGAGCAGTCATAAGACAATTCCAATGCCAACTAATCTTCAACAATCGTATACAGAAGAAGGAAATAAAATAACAACAAAAAAGCCCCACCAAAACCCCAAAACCCAACCAAACAAAAAAACCAAAAACAACAACAAAAACACACACACAAAAACAAAACCAAAACCCCCTATGTTTCTTTATGTTAGAAAGAAAAGGGAAAAAACCAATAACAAAACCACGCTGCAGACAAAATAACATTTAACTAGGAATGGAACTTCAATGTCAGCTCCACCATTCACTCTGCCAGAAGGATTAACTGCCAAATGCAGGTGGACAAAGCTAATGTGTTTTTCCCCCATTACTTAAAATAATGTAACTGCTACATGTTTCTTCTCCTTCACTTCTACAAACAAAAGTATACTTAGTGATTTCCATGACTACCCTTCACAAGATTTCTTCCCTCTCCATGGAATTAATTTGATCCTGAATTCTTTCCAAACCAACAGGACTATCTTTCCCTTTCACTCCCTCAGTTTTTTAAAACAACAAAAAAAGAAGTTATGGGAAACTGAGTAGAACAGAAGATTAAAACTGACTCAAACATTCCGAATAGTCATCTGAATAGACTAGCACAATGTAGAACACACAAGAGTCCAGCTTAAGAAAAAACCAGCAGTCACTGCATCCACATAATGGTGTAAAATGAAGCTACCTGCAGGTAATACATGTATGGTGGTCTGGGAAGGTCCACTTGTTGGCACACCCGGCTGCTGAGCAGGGTTTGGCTGCGAAGGCTGCAAGGGTCGAGTCGAGGGCTGGGTGGGTATGTTCAATCCTGTAGCAGGTGGCTGATTCTGCTTCTTGCCATCTGCTTTAAAACAAAATAAAGTTACAGACAATAGAAAACAGAAATTAGAGCATCACAGAGTTTTTAGATCTTTTCTTCCCCCCTCAGCCAGAGATTAGCAAAGGGTATTTCCTCGTGTGACATTTCTTTGATTTTTTTTGTTCTGTGAACAAAACTGTAGAAAATTCATTAAAATCCCCTCACTTCATTATTTCAATCTCCCCCTGCCCCCCTGCAACGTTTCATTCTGTCATCAAGTTTACCTATTTCAGCATAATTTGGAAACCTGAATTTAATGGAACACTCTGCCAGTGTCTTTAAAAAGTTTCTATTAAAAAAGAGAATAGCCTAAAACCTTAAAAAGGCCTAAGCACTGCTGTACTCAATTTGTTTCAAAAAAGTGATAGAGCTCCCTAAATACATCTTGTCTACCTTTGATGCTTACATCCTTTTGTTATTTGCTCTTTTCTTTGTTTAATCTGTCAGTCAGTACTGTTTGTTGTTTTGAATTTTCACGCTACTTCCTTAAAAAGGGGAGTAGCTTTATTTCTAGAAAACTTCTTTAAAAAGAGAATTTAAGTGCTTTTCACACATTGACACTCTCATCAACATGACTTACTGACTTGTGAGAAGTGACAAATAGTGTCTGTATCTGTAGTTTACTGCAGCAATATTTTTTTCCTGCTGTAGTTTATTTGTGATGACACAAACCAATCATTTGGGTGCAAATCCGCATGTAACCAGGCCTGTGCACAGGTCGAATAAAGACACGTTGAGAAGCTTTTGCCTGGATTCAGTTAGATTAAACTCATAGTGGGCAGAGAAGGCACGACCAAAACCTAAATCACAGAATCAGTAAGTAGGTTTTAAAGGCACTCATTCAAAAGAGATTTGCCCTAATAAAACTGTATATGCAGCAGCCACTGATTTAGTACAAGAGCACACAACATGAAAATAAAAACCCCCATGTTGATATGTATTTTACTCTTGAGAAAACACATCAACAATATACTGAAGACCACATGCAGAAACTATCAAGTATACTAACTATACTTCAGAGCATTAAGAATGAGGCTAATGGCCGTGTAGCTCAAAATGGTCATTTTTTTAGCAGCTGGAGACTATTTTGATGGTCTGGCCAAGTTGTCTTTAACACCAGCTATGAACAGCTTGAAGTAGCAGTAGCCTTTACACACTGCTATATGATAACTTAATATATACATATAAAATACAACTCAAGACCTCAAAAAAAATTACAGTATAAACTGCAGACCATATTCTCTTTCTGTGGACTGAATGGCTGAGCTACTTCACTGAAGCCATTTGATGAAAATATAATTTTCTTTCCCTTTTTTTTTTTTCCCCAAGTCTATAAAAGGAACAGTAAAGGGATGTTCATTTTGACAACAAAAGGGGAGACATCTCTTGCTCCTTCATCAACCACCAGGTCTTGAGGTTAGTTCAAACTTCTTTTATTTTCCACGAGCATGAGATACAACAAATTACTTGACTCTGACGAGACTCCTGCAGAAATACAGCTGCCTGTATACTTCAAATAGTTACAGACTGATGCATATTTCAACTGCTGTTGTGTAATTTAAGTGATGCAAGTGCATTCTTTGTCATGACCTAGAGAAGACGTGCTCATGATCCCACTAGTAAAAACCCAGACACGCTACTGTAAAACTCTAGTTAAAAGTAAAAATCAGAGTCTGGACAAACGTGAGGGCTTCTTTGGGTTTGCTTTTGTTTTTAATATCACACAGAAGCAAGTTCATTTGTCCCTGACAAATCAAAAGACCTGATGAGATTCCAGTTGCTGGAAACTAGGTCAGGATTGCGTCAGACACAGAAAATAATGGAATAAAACCAATTAGACTTCAATAAATAATTGGAAACAAGTAGCAAAGTCTAATTTAGCTACATAAGTAAAATGTCTGCAAGGAAAACTCAAGATTAGGTGCACAGTAAGCACAGGACTAAGGTTAACACAGGAAGAGTTCCAATGCTAAGTGGACACGGCATCATTTCATTAAAAATGGGGACTTGGAGGAGACAGGATGATGTGATTTATGGAAATGAGCACAAAATGGAAATCATTACTATTGAAGTTCTAAGCAAAACTCCAAACACAATATGCTAAATGGAAAACAGGCTATTTTCCATGCCAGAAAATGGGCTTACAACACTGCAGTTAGAGCAGGGAGGAGTTTTAATCAGCATACTAATTCAGAACTGGTACAATGGGATTACAGAACAGCAACCGTACCAGACATACGTTCAAAAATAAGACAAAAAGTGATCCAGAAAACTAGACTTGTTTATCAGATAAAACAGCTTATAAAAAAAAAAAAAGAAAATGATACTGTACGTTATAATTTCTCCTACAAAAAGACAAATGCGGAAAAAAAAAAGCAGAACATGGTTGTTCTTTAGAGTGGACTTGTGTATCTTTCTTAGATTACAAATACACTTTAGACTAGGGGTAGGTACCAGATAATAATTTGATGCAGTGGGCTACACAAATATTTAATAAAAAGGACAGAAAGGAAACCATACAGGTATTGCAAAATACTTGCAAAGTATCTAGATTACTCTTTGAGAAAAGGATGACAACATTTGTTCTGAACAGAACATTTTCATTAATAATTTTTGCACACATCAGAAGCTGTGCACTAAATTTAGCTGCCTGTGTACTCAACTGGAAGATGACATCAGTATGGACGTGGACCAAAAGATAACACAGAAACAAAGCTTAAGACTTGAGAACTGGAAAAAGGAATATGGCAGTAGAGTGCGGAACATCAGCCATTTCAGAATTGGTAAGAACTTCTACTATTAAAATGTGGGAAATCACGAGTTGGGGAGTGAAGATGACCAGGAAAATCTGCATCTGTTGTTAATTATGGAACGTCTGTGCATTGCTAGATTGATAAAGAAGTGAGGAAATGCAAATCTAGGCCGTTAACGGTGAGGGTTTCCACAGTGTGATGGCAATACTTTATTCCCCCTACATGAAGTACTATTTGAATGCAAACTTCTGTATGTGAAAAAAGAGGAGTTGGAAGTTTGACACCCGTGTCTTTGTGTTAATAGAGTGGGGTTTCAAAATGCCAAACCGACAGCTTTTGAAGTCCTGCTACTCTGTTATGTAGTACTGTGTCCAAACCTAGTGGCTAAGCACGTCATTAGAGGTCCTGGTCATTATGACACTAAACAAAAAACCCACTCCAAAACCCAACCAAACAGAACTCCCCCACCCTCAAAACCTAACTGTCCCTTAAAAACAATGCACAGGGTTGTGTCTATCTGCCATGACTGAAGACTGGGCTTGGTGACAGTCTATATAGGTATGTTCTTTCATGACCCAATACAGAAACCCTGATTTCAGTTTAATAACCTCACAAAACAAAACACCTAAAAATTTCACAGTTCCTGAACTGCAGTTTTAAGCACAATTTACACTGTCTGCATACTTTGGTATACAACATTACAGATATTAATTATTGAGCCAAATGGTAACTTCATTGGAAAAAGGAAGGGATGGAGAGCAGATTACATGAGCAAATTTATAAACCTACCACAGTGTTAAAATTTGCTCTCAAACTGAATCTTTAGTAATTTCAACCAACAAGGACATACATCATCGTTGTATACTAGCAAAATTCTGTAACTTTGCTTCCTAGTGGTACCAGGAGATATTTAAAGGGAAGCCCATAATAGATACCTCTCTCTCTCCAGATATTAACATCTACTTAAACACCTTTTATAAGCAGCAGAATTAGGTTTACTTACCAACTCCCCACACAAACTCTAACCATAAACTGATCTGCAAAGCAGCAGACTATCAGTAAGAGCCTAAGGTGAGGCACCCTCTCTG
The DNA here is from genome assembly GCA_025331215.1 of Actenoides lindsayi. Lineage (NCBI taxonomy): Eukaryota > Metazoa > Chordata > Aves > Coraciiformes > Alcedinidae > Actenoides > Actenoides lindsayi. The sequence goes on from WTSP01011498.1 coordinate 59,515, forward strand.
CTTTGCAGTGAAGAGACACATGAGAGCTAATACAGCCTGAAAGTACCTCACCAACCTTCCTTGTAATGAAAGGATGATTTTCTAAAACCTGACAACTACAGAGAAGAAATCTCAAAATATCTCACAGGAGAAAATGGTAAGATACTGGCTCAAGCCCCAGATAAGAAACTGAGATGGAATTAACTTACTATACTGCAATGCAGCTATGACTCTGCCCTGGCCACTGGTGCTGCTGCTTAGAGAAGCATTCTTATAGTTGCACTTGCAACCATGGTGTTGATCGTTCATGGTAATTGTGAGGTGAAGACTGACTTTATGCCATCAGGGAGGAAAAAAAATCTCTCTGAAAAATGTTACTTTTGACAGAAAAAGATTAGCTGAAATACATTACAATACTGTGGCATGCTACTTTAAAGCATACCATAAATCAATTTACCTCTGTTGGTATCTTTACAGAATATTAAACAGGACTGGGGAGCTTAACCTTACCTGACAGATTTCCACAGTCCAAGCAAAACCATCTCTATCTTTTAGAGAACCAACCCTCAGAAAAGATGACAGTCTTAAAAACTTGATTCCCTGTTATTGTGACACTCAGCTCAGCAATTTACAGCATCATCAAAATCCTGGCTAGAAAGGACCTCTAGCTGCTGTGCAGTCCAACCTCTTGTTGAAGATGGACTGTCACCAAACACTAATTCTCTGAAATACTGTAATTCTTTGCTAATCTAAAGCTAACTATAATTAAAGCTGCCCACAGTTATACAAGACGTATAAAAACATGTATTCTTTTAAAAGATGAAGTGCATCCAAGCTGCCAAAAGATATAAAAGCACAACTGTATTTACTACAACCTTGACATATGGTCCCAAAGAAGAGAGTAGATCTGTACTTGGTATTTAAACTCTTGCACACAGTTTTTCACCTAAACAAAGATTAGAAACTGTAATAATCTAACACTTGAATACCAACTGTAGAATTAAAAGGTATTTAATTAGTAAACAGACAAATGAAGTACATCTAGAACTTTTCAAAATATAATAAAGAATTCAAACATCTCAAATTACTCCCCAAGCCTAACAGATTCAAGCATGGACAGCAAAAGTGCATAAATTAAGGGAAAGGTAAAAAACTTAAAGACTGTTCTGCAGCAGGAACAATTCCTTTTCTTTTAATGCCTATCAGAATTTCAGTTAAACAGCCCTGTTTAAGTGAAACACCAAGGAATAAAATACATTAAGCAGAAACAGAAGTTTATTCCTTTTTGTCATCCATGGGATGAAATAATACCTGTAGCTCAATCACCTCTGCAGCTAGCAAAATCTTTTTCACCTACCTTGAGATGAGCCATCATCCTCTTCATCCAGTGTAAGATCAATGACACCTCCTGAATCACTTCCTGTGACCTTCCCGCTCTGAAAGACAAAACTCCTTCATTTTGCAAAAGCAAATCCAGGGAACACAGGTGGAAAAGGGATAGGAATTGAACATTCAGAAGGAGAGGTGTCAGAATTGATACATGTATTAGAGAGAAACTGATGAAATGAGCAGGAGGAGGAAATTTCAGAAACATTTCCCAGGACTTGAAAAACAGGCAGTAACTAAATTGACTATATTGTGCAATCAAATATTGAAGCATCTTTAGCTTAGTAAGGAGTAAAAAAAACCCCTATGACCAGTAGCATACTGTTATTTTACAGGCAAATAAATAACCATTTGGTGTTACATATCATCTTTCAATTATGACTCTTAACATTTTAATCCAATTGTAATCTGTGATTTCCTCTATAGTAACATAACCTTTTACCAGAACAGTCACCAGAACAATGTTATTGATCTTGAGACGGCTCAGCCTACGTGCTTATAAAGAAACTGACTTCACAGTAAGAAAAAGGGAAAGCTACACTTGAACCTGCCTGCTAATAAAACCTGTCATCAAAAGCCATCAGAAAACTCCAATTGTATCCAGCTTTTTCAAGTAGTTTCATTACTGTATTTTCATCTGTCATCACAAATTGTAGCATTATTCTACATATGAAGCCATTTGCAACCATCTCTTTATAGAGGATAAAGGGGTCTCTAAGCTACTGTGATTGCTAGATGTTATTAAAAAAAAACCCAAAACCTAGAGGAGCATCAAACAAGATTTAACTTCTGGATTAGTTGTTGTCCTTAGACGTTCAGACTGGCGGTACCACCAGCATTTTCCTGTAGGTGATGGAAAACATACTGGAGGAGGGTTTTTAAATATATTCTCTAGAAGAAAATCTTGAATTATGTCAATTTCTACTTCCTTAAACTTGCTGCAAAAATTACAAGGTTTGGGTTTTTTTTGTTTTCTAAAAGAGATGATCATTTATTGTTGGCATGAAATGCTGCTGATTTATGGATTAGAGTTAACCAGGTTCCTTAGGACAAACGAAGTGTTATGAAAGCAACATAATTACCAAAATCTCTGAACAATTAACATGGAAAAAAAAGCTTAAGAGTTATCAGCCCCACATGGCCTCTACAAATGCCAACATGATAAATCCTAGGAAGATGAGAGATTTTTCTGTGCAGCCAGATGGGAACAGATGCAAAAAGCCTAAGCACTGAGATTATCTGTTCTATGACCTTGCATTTGGGTAAATGAGCTCCTTTTAAATGCAGACAAAGCTGTGTCCAAACTACCGGTCACTGAATTTGGAATGCGTGACATGACTGATCTCTTCATTATGCATTATTACAACCCTCATTTCTTCTTAAGTTCTGATACTGCCACTGATGAAATTCTGCTAACAACCTACATGCTACACTATTCAAGTAAGAAATATCTAACTCATGTTCACAGGCAATAGAAGAGACCTTTATAGGGACTCCATCTTTCCTATACATAGAGATATCTTTCAGATTTAATAACCATGGAATTATTTGGTTGAATGATTTTTATTTCAAAGCCTTTCCATCTTCAGTTTTCTTAGTATGATGAGCTGATTTACTCATTTGAAGCTTAAGATAAAAGGCACATTCAAATAATCAATGATTACTTGATTAACATGAAGTCAAAAGGAATTTCATTCCAGCCAATGATGTGCCTTTTGAACTATGTCTCTCTCTGCCAGGAGAAAGCAGATTGAAAAATGCAGGGGGAGATTTATAACAAGCCGGAGAAAGGAAAAACTAACACTAAGCTATTCATTTCTCCCCGCTATAAAATACATTAGTCAGCAGTAATTTCCTTCCAATTCTTCCTCTGCAAGGAAATCTAAATCCTTAGAAAAACACTCTGTATGAGAGCAAACTGTTCCAAAGCCCTACTTAGCTGTGCCAGTTGAGGAAGTTCTTTAACTTCCATGTCAGCAAGTGTCACTGCATGCATTATTTACTTTCGTATGTCTGGAAGGCCAAAAATCTTGAAGTAGTTAAACAAGCAACTACTAAATAATAAATCCAATCAATTATACATGTGCTTCTCAAGAGGAAAGAACCTTCTTGTAGTTAGTCACAGTATTCAAGGTTTTCTACTAAACGACCTTAGCAGCTATCTCCTCCTCAGGAACTACCCGTAAGTAGTTTCTTTCCACAACCCACACTAGAAGCTGAAGATTTGCAGGGCAGCGTTGACTGGAGCTCTGCGGTTCATCCCCCAGTTCTGGTTCCAGGGCACCAGCTACTCCAAGAAGATGCTGTACGACGCACACAGCGCACCCTGAAGTCCTGAGTTCCCAGACTACCCAGTTAGATTCCCCTAGTTCACTGACCATGCACCTCCCTTGAATGAAATTTAGGGGTACAGGAAAATTTTAAGGCAACTTCAAACATGAAGTGCTGCACATTGTTTCCTGCCTAGGTGGGTATGGTGTAGGCAGGGTATCCCCACACAGAACAGACTGCTAATTATGCCTGCCATAAACATCAGCCTTTTGACTGTTCAGAGCATCCACCTACATTCAAAAGGAGAACTAGTATCCATTTCTGTATCCCGTCGTGTTGGCACACAGTTTTCAGATACACATAGGTATCTCAAATCCAGGAAAGAAAAGGAGATTCTAATACCCAATTCCCAGTTCATTCAGAAGACTGGTCTGCACTACCTTCTCGTGGTGAAAGTAAGCATCTCCATGATCTGAGAGAGAAGCTTTATCATCCTATCCCAGCTACTTCCAGAGAGTTGCCTCCTACCACCTGAATAATTAAGACTTACAAATGGAATCACTTGGAGTCATCCCTGCCAAAAGCAAGTAATACATGCTTTTCAGAAAATCCTGTGCCCAACCCATCAAGAAAATAAAAAACACCCTTTTTTTTTTTCTTCTCTGAGGCAATTTTTTGTTGCTACAAGGACTTGTGAAAACTCCAGTTTACAACAGAGCCATGTTTGAGGAAAGGCTAGAGAGATAGAACTGCTATTGCTTCTGTAAAAGAACAGAATGGGATTCTGAGGAGGAGGCTGCCATGTCACACATCAGAAGAGGAGACTCTGATGTGCTGCTCTGAGCAAAATTAGAAACCAGCTTAAGAAGGCTTGCAGCCCTGATGAAGGCAAAAGGAAGCCTGATACCAGACTTTCAGCCATGTACAAATAACATTCACGTTTATGTCAAAAACTGAAATAGGAGAACAAGTCTTTCAGCTCCTAATATCAGATTTCAGTAAGCACTGAGGCCGAAACTGGTAATGCAGAAAAGTCAAGGCAGTTTTGGTCTGCTATCAGTTTTCAGCTTTCTCCAAACACAGGAAGCAAAGAACCTGAGCCTGCTTCAGCTGATCTCTGCAGAGGAGCAAGATGATGCATTTTAACACCTTTCCATCACCACAGTCAGACTAGTGAAATAATTAAAACCATTTAATTATTTCCCAAAACATATGCCTGGTGCTTTAATTCACATATTGCCTAGCAAGTCTCAATAACAGAAAATGTCAGTTCCCTTAGAGTATCAAGTAAGTTGCAACAGAAACAAAAAGCAGAGCAAAATAAAGCAATCTGTAACTATTTAAAGATCACAGTTACAAAAAGAAACCAAAGCAAACAAAACCACAATCCCCCCCAAACACCGATCTATCATTTGTCAGAACCAGAGCACCAGTCTCCAAATAGACCAGAAGTGGCACTTAAATCTGATTGTTTACGACAGCATCTGAGTAGTCAGGCAGAAAAAAATGTACACCGAGATAAAAATGTGAACTGGCAAACTCCTTTTTCCATCCTCATGTATCTTAATGTATACACCTTTAAACCCCAAGTAAGCAGAAATCCTCCAAAATACCGTCGTTCACCCTGCCATTTTGATCTCGTTTCATCCATAGCCAATGAGATAGCTCTGTACAGCCTTGAAGTAGCCACATCACAAACTGAACCACTGGGGCAAACACATCTGTATCTGAGCTGCCCTAGTTTAAATATTTCTCTGCTTTCACATAGCAGCCAGCAGTGTAACAATCTTCACACAAACCAATGCAACAACAAATTAAAACGGAATTAAAAATTAAGCCTAACAAATCCTACTCTGAAATGTCACAGTTTTAAAGATAAATGTGAGGAAAAAAATTTAGGAAGAAAGCAAGAAAAATGTAAGACTTCATCCTTTCCCAAACTCCTACTTTTAATATAGTTTTAATATATCTTTGTTTTTAATCTGGTTGGCGAAATTCCATTTGCAATTAAGATGTTTTGCATAAAAACTATGTGTCCTGTAGCTGAACATTTCATACTGTACTTTAACTTGGAGCTAAAAGGCAAAACACTAGGTGAAGTGGGGGAAGAGGACGGCAAGGTACGATGAAATGCAGAAACAAAGGTGAAAAAAGGAAGCAGGAGGAGGGGAAAAAGGCAGCAGGTGAAAAGAGAATTACAAGCCAAGCAGCAGCCGAGCAGGCACTGTCCCAAATAGGGAAGGATGGTGTAAATGTACTGTAATGCTACTCCATTATTCTCATGTAATGTCGTGCATTTTTCCTGAAACAGCCAGCCAAGGATAAGGTGCTTCACATTTACAATCTTCATCTGTTTTAAAGAGCGTGTTCCTTAAAAATACTTCGCAAAATTGCGGGCCCTCTCCCCCAGCTTCTTCAGTTTGAAAAGCCATGTCCATGCCTCCTGCATTTACCTACATGTAACTACCACTGGGCTCTGTCTGCATGCCAAATGCCCCAGGGCAAGCATCTAACTCGGCAAGTGTGAAGGAAAAGTATTTTAATGCCAAGCATATAACTTGTGAAAGCAACTGAAAGACCCTACAAAAATCCCAAGAGTAAATCCTCATCCAAGTATCTAAGTGAAACCTGGTTTAAGTCCTGCAACAGAGGCCAACTCGTAACCTCTTCTAAGACCCCTTCATCAGCGTCAATTGCTTTATAGTGCATATGGAAGATAAAATAATGAAAAGTATGTATAAAATGAAAGCAACTGTTCAGATTTGTGCATTTTTCCCCACTTCAATATTAGTATTGGTATTTCTAAGTGTTCTAGTAGCTGCAAAACCTTTGCTGAAAAGCGATCTGTAGTGTTGATTCTTCTGAATAACATTTTCAGATTTTTTTTTACCATGAAAACTACTAGAAACAAACTTTGGCTTAATTTCTTACATCAAATTTCTATTCATATTAAAGCGACTACACTCCAACTCAAGTTTTCTACAAAGGATTGGTGAAGGTTACCTATATGCAGAATTTCATGCATTTTCCGTTGCATATACTATGGCAACATAACACCTGCTTTCTTCCAATCCCAACCACTAAAGTCTTCTTAACAATTAAAGAAAGTACTGAGAAATGGATGTACTGACAAGTAAAATACATTTATGGGGAGAATGCTAGGAAAAATAATACAGTTTTCCTTGAAGAAGAAAAAAATTGTACAGTGACTTTCTAGAACAAATGCCACATGGGTATTCTAGAAACTTAAAGTATAATAGAGAGAGAGTTATTGGAGGTAATTAAAAACTTAGAAATTGTAAAAAATGCATAAATACAGTGAACAGGGTCTCCTGAATCTGAAGTTACAATTAAATGCTTCATAATTAAGAACTTTCTTCATTTGGAAGACAATATATCCCACATTATTGACTGCAATATCCAATAATTAACCTACACACTAGTCAACAGTAAATTAACAGAGGGAAATCAGAAAGGAATGAGCCTTGCAGTAAAATGAACGGCTGTCTCTGGTGTTGAAGTGATTCTGAAGCAGTTTCCTCATCTGCCTCCGGAGAAGAAGGGACATTGAGACAGGCTACTATCTTTTAATGTTTTTTCCAGATGCAGAGACCATTTCACACTGTTGTAAAATAAACGCTACTGGGAGAAAGAATATCACACCCTAGCTTTGTTATCCAGCAACTTTTTCTGATCAGCACTGCTGTTAATTATGTTGATTCATAATTTATCATTTTCAGAAGACAAAAAGGGGGCAGGCTGAGGGGAGGTGAGGTGGGGGTGATTAAGAACTCTTCCAATTCCATGAGCAATACAAATACAAGGAGACTGAATATAAAGGCTGAAGCACATATGGTAGACATGATGCTGAGAAAATGAGGTTATCTCCCAGTGTAACTACAGCTGTGAAATTTAACACAGAAAGCAGTAGTTACATCATCACTGCATATACAAGTCAATGGCAAACTATTGAAGCAAACCAGGAAAGAAAATTCAAACTGAAGAGCCAATGTAACCTGTTACATCATTTTGTATAGCAGCACACATAGACATGCCAACGTGCACATATACCGGACCACGTGAAAACCCAAAAGGTGAATGTTATTTTGCAGAAAGTTCTGAATATGCACTGCTCTATTCACGTGCCATTCAAAAAAATGTTTTGGTATTATATAACGCCACGGTTCAGTTCATCACATAGAGATAATGTTATTCATTGTAATGCCACCTGCTTTTCGTAAGGAACATTTCAGTATCTAAAAGTGAAAAATGAAGGAAAAAAAGAAAATTCCACAACAAAAAATAAAGTGCAAAATAAAAATTAATTCTAGGGCAGTGAAGATCAAAATTCTGAAGATCATGTGTGGCACAATGACACAGGGCAGACAATTTTATTATTTACAGTTTCTACAGTAACAAAACAGAAAAAATTCTGGGGGTTGTAAACCAGACAATTGACGAAGCATCACAGCACCACAATCATATAGGACGCACCAAGGCGTTATATAATAGCAAAATCAATCTTCAGTTATGGGGAGCTGCTAAAAATACATTCTGTGAATGTGGGGTCTATGGGGAGGGTAGCCATACTGTGTGTGTATGCATCATTTTGAAGGCCCATATTATATTTTCAGTCCATAGATTTCGAGCGCAGCCTGAGTAGCTGTGGAAATTGTGGGGGGTTTTTTAAAATATTCTTGAGCGTATTTCAGTCACTAACTGCTTCACTGTCAGGCTCAGCACTCCTTAACAGTTACTTTTTTCAATGCAGTGACTGCCACAAAACTGAAGTAAATATTCCAGCCTTGCAAAGCTGTCACAAAAGGTTATTTGGCCAGGTATCAAAGGTATTTGTCACCTCTTACCAAGATAAAAATGAAAATGCGGTAAAGTTCGCAGTTTACTGAGATCATAGTTTGCACAAATAAAATTTTACAATGCAGTACATATTTTGATAGTGTGTGGTTGCATACTTGTGTAACACTCAAATACAATTGACAGACATTTTACACATTGCATTTACAGGATTGCTGTGTTCCCCTTACCCGCAACTGGTATTGTGTAACACTTTGTACAGACGAGAACAAAGCAAGTGTGGAAAAAATGAATAACCAGTCTTAGTAACCCCTGTGTATTATATACCCTCTCATTTCTTTGGTGCAAAGAGTAGATGTTGGGTCTGCTAACCGCTATTAATCCCTATGAAGAATCATAAATCAAGACTGCTGAGAGACTGGTTGCCAGAAATGCTGGGTTTAGGTACTAGCAATCATAATTTCAAAGGAAAGCCATAAAGGAATACTTTACACACCACTTCAAATATTTCTCTACTGCTGTGATTTGGTTTTCTTCACTCAAACAGTTAAAAGGGTATATAATAAACACACACATGCATGCACACACACATGTCTCTTTACTGGTTCTTACTCTTTTAAGGTGAAACATGTACCTTGGTTCCCCAAAGCCCACTGAGAGTTTCCCAACAGTATTATGTGGGATGGCCATATTGGATGATGGAAGATCTTACTAATCAGTAAACATATTTTAATTATAGTACTTTCCAGATTAGTTTAATGCAGCTTTTAAAAGCTATTATCCATGTTTGGTGTAATGACATCATTGTTTTAGTATTCCTCTCAATCTTTTGGCTCCAAGTGACAAATCAAAGCACACGAAAGGCAACTATATTTATTTCCTGAAAGCTGCTCTCAGTAACTGGGTAACACGCATATGGTCTTGGGGAAAGACAGATGACTTGAAAAGCCATGCAAGAATGGATTCATTTCAATTTTGTTCCTTAAAACAGTCACCCAATTCAGCTACATGATATCCTGTTAGGAATTTTTCAATTACTTTCTTAAAATTAACTTTTTTAAAACTGATTTCCTGCTAACATCTTTATAATTCAGATTTCTGATTAGTTTCAGGTAAAAGTTCCACTTCACAGATGAAAGCTAGTTGCATTTTAAACAGTACAAACATAACCCCAGGATCAGAGACAAAATTCAAGCAGCCCATTTTACATATATAATTATGCATGTTTATTTTCAGCGACAAAACCATGAAACGCAAAGAAACATATTCATCAATAATGATTCAGCAATATAGAATTAATAGTAGCTTATAAATTGTAAGCTGACATATCCACTTTGTTCACATTGTTTCCCAACAGACATTCACAAAGTTTGTTATACACTGCAAAGTAAAGGGATAGGAGTTATAAATGTATTTTATTAACATTTTACCAAATGACTATCCAATAGTCAGCAAGAAAGCTTCAATTAAACCGTAGCCTTAAATCAACAACAACAAAAAAGTATCAACATCAGAAACAATGGGAAATGGATAGGACACTGGTGGAATTTATTTATTTTTTTTAAGTATTAGCTGAAAGTTGAAACGCACAGAGGAAATTTAGACTGAAAAAAGATTCATTCTGTAAGATGATATGGTGCACCTGGAGTGGAGAACAGGGAAGAAAAGACTGTTCGCCTGACCTGCTGTTAAAATAAATATAACGTAATCCTTCTTGAACAGACTGACTTTATGCTAACTGTTTTTAATACAACCAACCCCATTCAAATTTGTACACTGTTATGTCACAACATAATAAAAGATGCTTTCATAGACTCTCCCAGTATACCATAGCTATATTTTATATATTATATATAATATATAGAAATCCTGTATCTATAACTGAGTTTCATAATAAAATACTTAAAAACCATTCTAAAGATTTGTTATATAATTAAAAATGCCTTTGCCTCTTTTAACAATAATATTTACCTCAATACATTAAACATTCTCATCACGTCTTCAGAAATGCAATTCTATGACCTGAGGCACCAGAACGGCCATTGGTAAAATGACTGGGTCTGAATAATAACCCTTAGATTTCTGCATACGCAGGAAAAGTTGAAGATGAGAGACTGACACAAACATAGAAAGATGCTTCCTCCAACATCCCTGTGGCCATTCCTTTTGGAGCAAGAAACAGAGGAAGGCTGAAAAAGGAGATGCAGTCGTACAGCAAAATTAATATGCCCAAGCTGCTTACTGAAAGCTTTTGACTATACTGACCTTAAAAGAAGGCAGCTATTGAGAACAGTGTAGTTCAGGATAACCAAAGAGATATACCAGACTAAAAACACAACAAAGCCAAGAACACGTTCAACTTCAAAGCATCCTTCCAATGTCTTCAGATATTTGACACCATGCATAGCAAAGCTCTTCAGGGACACATATAGTGAAGAAGATTTACTTTTTAGAGCTCCCAAACTGTAGATCACAGTACTTTAGAGGGGGGGTGAATTACTTAAAATATCAATAAAAGAATAATAAAAAATTAACATACTATAAGATACTGTGCCAACTTCACAAAAATAAAAAAAAATAATAAGGTTACTCCTTCAAGTAATAGCAGAGATTTCCAAACTTATCAGGAAAAAGCATAGAAAACAGAAGTTCTAAATTCACAGCACCAGTTCCATTATGAAAATGAGATACAAAACTAAATCATGGATGCATTATATAAGGTAGCAGTCATTCCACACTGTTTGCAAAGTCATCTGCATCAAAGGAAATGGAATTTAATCAATGACATGGCAGCCATTATTTAAGAAAATTAAGTTTAGTTGACTTAGTTAAGGCTAAGTGCTGGGTTCTTTTGCAGCTCAGATAAAATATTTTTATTTTCGGAAAAGATCCAATTAGAAAATTCAAGAGTAATAGATGATAAATTTCTTCAGATATATTCAGATTCTTAAAGTGAATTTTAAATAATGATTACCATTTTGTACTAAGTTTACATCTGAAGCCCTTCCTTTTCTTTCAGAGTTTTTCCTTTCCTATAATGGAAGGGAAAAAAGACCAACCCCAAACCAAAAAACTCAAATTATCCTGCTGTTTGAAGTCTCTGCTGATACTGTCACTGAGGAGTGCAATTCATGTCCATTTTGATAGAATTCATTATGTTCACAAAGCATAATCTGTACTGCAATGAACAGGACTGACTCAAAATTTTATGTCACAGTTTAAAAAAAAAGAAAAAAAAAAGAGAAAGAAAAAGAGCCCCCCATACCCCAGTAAAGCACCCATTCTGCTTGCCTACTTCAGCTTTTCTAGAAAGGAAATACATGTAGGTAACATTTAACACTTTGGGTAGGAGGGGAAACAGGAGAAAGATTTTTTCAGTTCTGGAAGGTAAGAAATATGCTCTATTAATGAAAATGAATTTAAATATTAGTGGAAAGCTTTGTGAATGCTGACTCCAACTCTTGTGAAGCAGTACTACTTTGAGCCCAAACCAGAAATGTTTTTTCTCGTTAAAAAAAAAAAAAAAAAATCTTCCATACAAAAATAAAAAGCTAATAATACTGCAGTCAGTAGCTTTGCAACTGAAGGTAGTAAGAGGGCATTATACAGTTGGTGCCAAAAGAATTAGAATTTAATAAATGAGAAGCCAAAAATACCCAAATATGAGCCAACAGAATGGAAGTCAAGTTAAAAGCCAAATGATAATTGTAAAGAATCAGAGATATGCCCAGATTGGCAAAAGAGTCCCTTACTCAGTTTAAATCACTGACTAGGAATGAAACAATCGGCAACATGCTGTCACAGTGAGTTGCTCAGATGCAGTTAGGACCAGAGCAGGGCATGTGGTCAGTATGACCACAGTATGCAGCAAGAGGGGGCAAAAAAGAATCATCTCCTGGCAAAATAATTTTCTCATTTCTGCAGGATGAATGGTCAATGTCAGTATGCTGGAACAAATAACTACCTGAGACAGAAGGGATTTTGTGGGTTTTTTTGTAGGGGGGGCAGGAAATAAACTTTCACCAAGATGGCTATGTATTTGAGGATATCTCTTAAAAAAAATAATTTAGGTTTGACAGTCTGGCTGAATTTTGAATTCTTATGAATCACTAAAATTTGGAAATCTATGTTACTCTAAAATATTCCAGAATAACTTACTGCACAGTTCTCCTGTATTTTGAGAGCTGTGCTTCATTTTTTCTTCTTTCTAGCCATTAAAAAGGATTACTTTACCATTTCCAATCGATTTATTCTAGGCTGGACAAAATCATAATGGTTACACGATTTCCTTCCTCTAGTCATTGATGTCATACATTAATGCTGCAACTAAGGAGATGTAGGACTGTGCAGAAGTAACTTTTCTATTAACAATTACATCCTATCAACTGGCTCAATCATTAGAACAAGAGTAGATAAAAGTGACCGCAAACACAATACGTAAGATGAACATAGCACTTTCAAAATCTTTAACACGACCCATCACAAAAGGGAACACTGTGCTGGTCCTACATTTTGGAAAATTGATGCAGTAAGTATGAGCAACCTACCCAAGGCCACAAAGGCAAACATAAAAACAAGGCCCAGACAAGAATTCTGAAGTTCAGGCATCAAATCCTTTGTCTAGACTATAACAAAGTGATAAATCTCGTTCAATATTTGAAAGCCTTTCTCAGCAAGAAAAGTTTCCACAGAATTAAGAGCTTATCATGGCCAATTTGTTATTTCACCTGGGATTTTTCTCTATTTTGTCCACTGCTGGGCAACACAAATACTTCCAGCATGTGCCATCGACTGTGTGTGCGTGTGCGTGTACACATGCATACGCATGCATTTCAATAGGACAAAGCCATTCTTATTTCACTTAGTTAATATAATGGGCAACAGTTTAAAATGCTACACAGTTTCTTCTTCTAAAGTGGATCTACCATAATTTGTGATTTGCTGAGCAGTTTTCCATTTTTATTTACAGGAAGATCTCGATTTGTCAGAATTTCTGGTGAAATTTATGGCATAGAATAGCAGAGACAAACTGTGATTTAGATTCTCAGCTGTGATTCCTTAGAAGTGAACGGTGACTAGCCCTCCTAATTTATGGAATTTTTTTTTTCATTAAAGAGCCTTTTAAATTACAATTTCATTTCTCTGTCAATTCAAATCCAGTATCCTGAAAATTCTAACCTGTAAAAATCTCCAATAGACAATTAAATGATGATCAGTTTACTATCATGAACTAATCTAAAGAAGTTAAAATAAAATAAAAAAATATTTGGATAGGGTTTGGTGGGAAAACTAGGATGTGCTTCTCATGAACTATACTATATTGATAAAGACTATACTGACTATACTGCAAAGACAACCTAAAATGTAACGGAAAAGGTAAGAGGAAATACAAAAAACACCTCTCACAAGATAAACACATACAGACAACACTTCAACTCTAATTATTTGCCATTTAAGCAACAATCCTGTTTTCAATTCTCTTGAAAAGTTTCCCCCATTTCATGCACAACTGAAGAGATCCCCAATTTTAGTATCATTTGTATCAAATAGTGCCTTTGGAGAACAGAATGACAGAAATCTTAGCCAGAATAAATAGGAAAATGAAAGACCTGCAATATGAATCTGTAGCTCACAGAGAAAATCAATTTTGAGTCATCTTTAGAAAAAAAGAAAGGCACAATCCTCTTGTAGGTCTGATAATCTGAACAGAAAGTGTGACAGTGGTCACGCAATTCCAGGTGTTTTCATGCATATGTATTTATTTGTAGTGTGTCTGTGCCTATTTCATTCACCTTCTACTCTTCAGTAATCAAGTATTTTATCTGTAAGATGCTACATTAGTGCCAGCAGGCACAAAGTGGTATTATAAATACACTCTTCACAAAATATAAAAGCCATGAACTTAGTGAAGAAAGCATAGCTCTTCAGCTAAGTGGAAATCAGTATCTCCCTTTCATTTTTTCAAAACAGCTCTACTCAGCCACTTAAGAGTCCCAGCTGCCACGGAAAGTCATACAAACTCCAAGCCCTGCTCTGTTGGAGTTTCTGTTTCATGGCTCACTTGGAGTGAGAACAGGATACTTCTTGCTGAACTAGACCATATGAAATTTCCTTAGTGGATCAACTGAAAAAAACAAGTCTGGTGATTTTTCCATTTTAGCAATTAATTTGAAATCAGTTCCATTACAGAAGCATCAAGTCATTGGTTCTTGTTTTATCACACGCTTTATAAAGACAGGCTCATTACAACAGCCTTGAAGGGGGCTGTCAGTTAGGTTCCCACTGGCCATGTTCTTGAGGAGAAACACCTTGGAAGAACCGTGGTTCAACAGAAGGGGGGTTTTGGAACTCAGAGCTGAGTGTCCCTCAGGAACTAAAGTCACAGAATTAGTGCCAGGCGGCACCACAGATCTCTTAGGGAGTAAAATTTTATTTTGTTCTAGAACAACATGGTTTACAGAAGAGGCGGAGGTACCAGATAGTGATTCTTTTACCACTTCATTTGGGATCTTACTATATAGGAAATTGGGGGCTTTATTCTCCATTACATCTGACCAAGCCCTGTAGCGAACTTCCGTGCCTCCCAAGTAGTGTCTAATACCGGACTCAGAGCGATGACCTGTCACTGCCATTATTTCTCTAGGCCCCAGTCCCGCTTCACACAGCAGCTGGATGGTGGTAGTTCGGAGAGAATGATTGGTGTATCGTTGAGAGAGTCTGGCTGCCACACTTATCCTGGGCATCATGGTACCTAAGTAGTTCACACCCATTGGTTCTCTTTTGTACCAGACAGGCTGTTCTTGCATTTGCTCTGACGTTAGCTTTAAAGGATGCAGGTAAAAGGCGGGGGGCTCCGGAGGCAACTTAGACAAATACAGCTCCAAAGAAAAAACAGGACAGTTTGGGTCCCCTGGCATATCATACATTTTACCCATTTTATGAGGGTCTTCTCCATTTTTTCCTTTGCCAGGATACCTAAACATAGCATACCGACGCCCATTCTTGTCCTTCTCAACAACAAAAGCATCTGGAGCCAGATCTCTTAAAATTTCCCTCCCTCGTTTGGCAAAGTGCAACTGCAAATCAAACCACACCTTGTTGACGAGTGCCAGCGGACTGTGCAATCCCAGCACACCAGATTGTTTAATCTTACGCAAGTCCTCGGCAGCTATAGGAGGATGGTGGTGAGTCTCATCCTTCCCCTGCATGCGCAGCATCTTCAGCACACTCACAAATACCATGTTTGCACTAGCAAACTCTTTGTCCTTCATTAAGCAAATCTGACGATTGTAAGGTGGCATTTTGAGGTGCCGGTTTAAGCCGGCACGCATGGACTTGTAGCTCGCCACACTGTAGGTATTTCCATCGTGATTCCTTATTGTGTAATAAAACTCTCTTAAGATATCATTGAGTTCACTTACTGGGACCAATTCAAAGCTAGGATCCTTGCCATTTTTGGCCAGCCATTGTTTTAATAGGTTAGCTGCCCAGCCAGTCTGCTTGTGGGTGTTTTTGATGCTCTTAGCATCCTCTTCCTCTTCCTCCAATCCAAAGAGGACATCCTCGGGGAAGTTAAAATTCGTCTGTGCTGCTTCTACCGCTTCTTTATTTTCTGATGAAGTCTCTTCCTGTTTCAACTGCTTTTCGAAACAATTGATCAAAGTTGTACCATCAAATATGCCACAGGTATACGGCACACAGTGAACTACTTTTTGATCTGAGAGCTGTGAAGTGCGGAGTAATACACAGTATTTTGGGTTTCACGTAACAAAAAGCAGGTGGCATTAACTGGATTTTTCAAATGGTATGGCATGTCAACTCCATACCCCACTAGCCAATTAAAATGCATCAGGTCCTTCTTTATTAACCATGGCATTACACATGTGTTAACTGATTGGACTGAAAGCAAACCTAGAAACATACACTGTAACAGAAGCCTGAAAACCGGAAAGCATCGTCTGTCTTATTTCCCTCCTCCTTGCTAAATACCACTACCACATACAATCTGTTTTCCCAAAATATTTTCCGGGTTTCAGGCTTTACCAAAGCAGAGTAATTCAAAAATATGCATCTTACACTGAAAATTAAATGATAAAACTGTACACTTGTCATCCATTCTGCCACTGAATTTTGTACGTATCAAGTATTGACTAATGTTTTAACAGCTATAATCCACAGGTATCTTTGAAAAAGAAAGTTCTGAACAAGCATTCTTTATGAATGCCTTAATAAAAAGGTAGAGTAAGGCACATTCTATACTTGTTTTATTTGACAGACTATTTCTGAAACAGGTAAAAACCAGAATCTCGCCCAGTATATTTTCTTGCTTTGAAATACAATTCAGATTTAACTGTACCTTGAAACACTATTAAATGTGAAAATTTTGGCTAGAAGAAATTAATTTTATTCCCCTTAATAAAACAACTTCCAGTTAACAGCAAAGTAAATATGACGTGCTTTGTGATACATCCATTTGCAGAAGGATCAGTAATTACAAAGAATTTTAAATAGCTTAATTCCAACTGTTAAATTTCAAAGCAAGTTCAACATATTTTAGACAAGGAATCCAGAAGTACTGCATGTTCTACTTTATCACGAAGTAGTTATTCCTGAAGAAAGTTTATTTTCTTGGGTGTTTTGAGTTTGTTTTTTGTTTGTTTGTTTTGTTTTCCTATGACATACGGCACTGAAATATTAGAACTCCAAATCTTATTAACTTCTGGATTAGTGTGGAAATGAGACAGCTGCAATAATTTAAAAAGTATTTGTAGCTTTAAGTTCAAGCCCTTCAGACAAAAACTTGGCAGGGTTTTCTGCTGTATGATAGCTTTGTTTTATCAGACAAGCTTTTGGTGTGCTCCTGTATTACTAACTCATCTACTTACACAACCCCCATCAGAAAACTTCTGAAAAGATTATCAGAAGTTCATGCTGCAAGTAATACTCTGCATCAGAAGAAGAAGAAAAATACAAACGGATAGAAGCTAGAAAGGATGGCACAAAAAAAGAAACTACAATTATTTCATTATGAGCAATAAGGGTAAAGAACTTTTCTCCTGTGGATTGTAACTTCAGAATTTTATATAGAAACAATCAACAACCTACCTGTGTTGTTCCCTCAGTAGTTCGCTTGTTTGCCGAAGTATCTGTTGGTGGCTTGCTTGTCTGGTTTTCTGAGGGGTCAAGAAATTGTTCATTTGCAGTAGCTAATCAGCACTAAATACTGCTATCCACTATACAAATTAGGAGGCAATATTCAGAATTGTTTCATACTAAACATTCTGTATGTGGCACATCTAACATTTTTCAACTCTAGTTTTCGAGCTTTATTGCTACCATTTTTCGAAGGGAACAGAAGATACATAAAGCAAAATGGCACTTTCCAGCCTAGAAGCAGCACATGTTCCCTTCCTTGAAAGTCTGACAGTCTATTAAAGGTATTTTATGAGCAATTTGTTTGCCTATCTCAGGACAAAGCATTACTCCAACCTCTCCTCCCTCTGTACGTAAACTGGTAAGATACTAAACTGAATTACCCTATGCTTTTTCAGAAAAAATTGACTGAACAATGAATGGTTAAACAGACTACAACATATGTAACTGAAATTTGTGCAGGGAGACTGAGTAACTTTATTAGCTCAGCCAAATCACATAGCTAAACTATCAGCTTAAACAGAAGTTGCCTGAATATTTTATGTAAAAATTTAAATCCAATTTCTCCATTCCCATTCTTTTTCATTTTAACCAGAGCTCATGAGCGAAAGTGCTGGCTCAACACAGTGTTTCAGTTCTGATGAGAGAACTCCTAGGGTATACACCAAGGCCATGTGAACTGTGTAAAATGAGACACGTTTTTGACGCATAGGGCCCCTCCTTTCGTCACTGTGCCCGGTATCTCACCAACCTTTTCATGTTGGATAAAATCATTTTATTAGCTGCAGAGCTAAAAAAAAAATAAATCAATGCAGAGCATAAAACTGTCCGACTCCATGGAAGTCACATGTTAGCATAGGTAACTTAGTTTTATTTCATCTTCCCATCTCATAAATTCTAGTGTCAAGCTCTGCTTGAGTTCATTTTAACACTATATTGTGCCAATGAGAAACTTACCAACTCAATTAGAAATCTTGAGGACCTCTTAGAAAACAAATTTCAATATATGTAAAATTGGAAGTGCAGAGAATCATCATGGCATTCCCAAAGATGGAAAGTATTTTGAAAGAGTTTATCTAAAAACTCTTATTTCAACATTGTGTTCAGAAACTTTATTTTAAATACAGTAAATGTACTTATTTGGAACTAGGTTAGTATTCAGTTGATTTTTCTGTCTGTCTGTCCCCATCCCCCACCCCATTTTGTTCACTTTTAAGTGTTGTGATAATTAGGTTAATGATTATACTTTCAGAATGTCTTTGCTTAAAAAGGCAGCCTTATTATTTTGAGAGGCTGTATTAAAAATAACTACGAAGTTGTTTCTGACTTCATGCTAGGAAAGATATAAATCAAGTTCTAAATAAACCAAAGCTTACAGAGCCATACTGTTGACTCCCCCTAAGGAGAGATTATTTTCAACAATGGCTGAAGCACATCGATGACAGAGATCATTTTGATCTTGACAACCTCAATGGAAAGGCAACCCAGAAGAAACATCTCCGTGAAATACACAAAGAAATTTCCACAGGAGTGCAGCTTTGTGTTTTCCTTTGACAACGCTTTCCTTTCCCAGTGCCAACATTCAAGCAGCACTTACCAGCTCTGGGTGCTGTAACGGCGGGTGGTTCAATAGGTGCTGTACTACTAAACGCAGAGAGGGGAATCTTCATCTGTAGGGGAGCTCGATTGCTGGTAGCATTATAAAGTCCTGAAGTGCCCACTGTGGGCAAAGAAGTCCTTGCGGCCTGGGCAACAGCATGTGCAGTAGAAACAGCCTGTACTGCCAACGTTGTGCCTACCGATGCAGCACTGGCTGGAGAGTTCCTCTGAATACCGGGACTGGGCACAGATGGGCTGTTATTTGGTTTAGTTGGGTTAGTTGATGCCAAAGACACTGTAGTTTTGGTAAGGCTACCAATTGTAGACGAACTTTGTACGGATATAAATTCAACGTTGCCTGACTGTTGGTTAGTGACCAAAGTCCCCGTGTGGCCTTGCAGGAGCTGAGGCTGGGATGACACTGCAACAGGTACGTGCAAGATTACGGGCAAAGACTGCAACGAGACAGACACCGACTGCGTGCTGCCACCGGGCACTTGGTTAGCACCTACAACTGTAGCTGTGTTAGCTGTAGGAAGAACCGTTGTTGTCAAAGAGCTGGTGGAGGTCACTGGAATCTGAGGCTTGGGCTGTGTACTGACAACTGTTGGAGGAGCAGCAAGACTGGAAGCTGTCACTGCACACACACAAAAAAAAAAAAAAAAAGAAAATTTAAGAATTTAAACCAAGCGGGGAGGTGTGACTCCAACACAGAAAATGGAAACAATTTACAATGAGGGTGGTGTTCAAAGTCAGGCTGGATGGTGCTTTGAGCAGCCTTATCTGGTGGAAGATGTCTTGGTCCATGACAGAGGTGTTGGCCTAGATGATCTTTAAAGGTCCCTTCGAACCCAAACCATTCTATGATTCTATGAAAAACGTGGTATCTGATTAACTTCTTTGCAAAGAATGACTACAGATACTCTTTTTCTGTTATACACTCTGATATTCAATGGCCTAGTTTCAGATACAGTCAATACTGATTTCTGTCTGAAAGAATGATACATAAATGGCAAAAAAATGAAGATATACAAAGAACTATGATACAAACAGGTTAGAAGAAAGCTCCAAGACTGAACTGTTGAAAACACAATACAGCATTTTAAACACTCATTAGAGAAACGGTAGAACAACTGGTCCTTCAGAAAACACAATGACCTAAGTCAGTTATGATTAACTTGCTTTGTACAGGTAGGAACTTGTAACCAGAAGGTTCTACTGAAAAGATACTTGCTTTTACGCAACAAAATGTCAGGAGTCAATATAGGGATCAGGAGCATAATACTCTACAGAAAAACAGTACATATCTACTCGGAGAGTACTTTTGTGGAGAGGCTGCAGCATTCATTATTAGGTAAACTGTTTATGAAACCAAGAATGGTGTGAACACAATGAATGTAATTAATGATTTTGATTCTACATTCCCTATAAAACTCTAATCTAGAAATTCCATTTTTCAATTTGATTCCCTGCCCTTAAGAAATGGGGCTTCTGATCTCTTTTAAGTTCCCCACTCAGTTTCTGTAGACATTAGATAGAGGGGAAGATATCAGCATCCTACTGTGATCGAATACAAAAAATGGACTATGAGTCACGTGTTCATGTCTCAGCAGCTGAGAGACTGCAAGTTTTGCTGCCATACCCAGCAAGCAGTATGCTGAAGCATCTAATTTACCAGTATGTTCTTGTTGGCCAAATCAATACGATTTTTCCCTTACCTGGTAAGCACACTACATAAATATAAAGTGGGAATGTAGTATGGAACTAAAAATGATGATTTTTGATGTCAGAAAAAGAACAGTCATAAACAACCAGTTTTGCTCTGTTCTGTTAGTTACTTGTTTAATAGAAAGCAATTTTAAAGTATGCCTATAGTCCACAGGCATTCTTACTTGCATTCACAGAGGCTTGAAAAGTTGCTGGTGTGCTCTCTGCTCCATTCCTTTTTGACTCCAGTATTTGCCTCACTGTGGCAGTATTTCTGTGGAACGAAGTTTCAGTTAGCATTTCACACTGAGTCACATCACATATAATTATGAACAGTACAATGACGAAAAAACCCTCTTATTTTGCAGCTATTCATTCCATTGAAATTTTCTAAACCCATCTATTTTCTATCCCCCATGCAAATTTACTTCAGATATTCTCCTACTAAAAAAAAAAAATAAATACAAATTTAGAATTATTTGTAAAATTTCAAGTGCTTGCACCAACTTTAACTTTCACCATAAGAATTTCCCTTTCCTTGAAATTACATTTATGCCATATTTATCCATTATTTTTAACCACCGAAACAACACTCGGTTTACCTAAGAATGGATTCAATACTGTCTGTTTATGACTTCTGTGAAAGAAAATTGAATTTTACAATGAAGAGCAATGAAGGAAAGGAAGAGCACTTTAATTATAAAAAGAAAATACAGGGATTATCCCTTACAGTAGGTATCTCAAGTGTCCTATTGTTGAGGTTTTGGGAGTTCTTTTGTTTTCCTGGGGAATTTTTCCATACTTGTTACTAGGCGATAAACTGCTATACTTGAGGGTACTTGGGAGAGCCAGAGGACCTGGCCCCAGGGTAGGGGTTT
>WTSP01011498.1:81402-104591 GCA_025331215.1 Actenoides lindsayi
CACTGCGTTCCTGTTTCTCCTTCTACACCTACTGTCTCCCGAGGATCCTGCTGGGCACCGGGATCAGCTGCCCAGGGAGGTTTGTGAAGAGAGCTTCTCGTCGGCCATCCCCACGTGAGGACTCAGCTCTCTCCGGAGCGGCCCTGCAGGCGCGGGGAGATCATCGCGCCCTCCCTGCTCAGCAGGAGTGAACTGCACCAAAGGGGAAAGGGCTTGTGGCTGAGAGAGGTTGGCACTGGGGGCCTGGTTTCTGTGTGTTGTTACTACCATAGTTACTGTTGTTTCGTTTGTCTTATATATATATATATAGAGGTAAAGAATTCCTGTTTCTCCTATCTTTGCCTGAGAGCCTCTTCATTTCAAATTATAAGCATTTGGAGGGGAGGGGGTTGTATTTTCCATTCTAAAGGGGGCCTCCTGCCTTCCTTGGCAGACTCCTGTCTTTCAAACCAAGACACCTATTGTAAATTTTATTATGTTCACAGTGACATGGTTCGCTTACCGGTATGTTGGAGTGTTTGTGCTTGCAGTGTCACTTGCTGCTTTCCCTGGAGACAGAGGTGCATTTGGTGAAGTCTACCAAAAAAAACAAAAACAAAAAAAAAAAAAAGCAAGCCATAACAAAACAACCGTAAATCAGCTTGTACATTTATGCTTTCGTTATATTTCGTATTCTTTATGTATGATATACACATTTACTAAAGCCAACACTACAGGAGAACTTGACTTGTTTTACAACCCCCCATGACATCCTTGGTTCTACCTGCCTCCCTCTCTTACATCCTCCCTCTTTATAAGCCTTCAGATTTTTATAGCATGAGAGTCAACATTTCTTCTAGAATGCTAATACACTTTCAGCTTCCACTTCACAGTAATTAATGCAAAATATGCATTCTAGACACAGAGAAATACTATTGTTTATATGCATTCCTCTCCTCCCTCCCCTCCAACCCTGAAATTGAGGCACTGGGATTCACTCTTATTTACTCTGTACTCTTGATATTAAAGTAAATTAGATTTACATACATTTACATACAGTTTAAGGTGCTTTCATGGTAATAATGCCTAAAGAACCTTCTGTATAAATCAGAATTACATAACAGGTGTTCAAAGACTATTTTTTTCATATCACTACCTTTAACCAAACATGATAAACCTACTTCATGAATGCCACTGAACAACCAGGTCACATCTTTGTGCATGTAAAATTTCTTTATTTTTCAACACAAGAGTTATGCTAACTCAGAAAAAGAAATATAACAAATCCAGTTCTTACTTCCTGTCTTTTCTTCAAGTCCTCCCTGGCTGCTCCGAATCGCTTTGTCAATCTAGCAATTTTAGCCTAAATGGAAAGAAGGTGAAACAAACGAACCATAAATATCCTCCCCAAGAACCATTATATATATATATAAAAATAAATTTATATAATTCCTTTAATTAAGACATGAAGAGACATAAAGTCAAAGGCTATATTCTTATCAAGGGAAATTACTCTTCCTTTAAATACAGTACAACTAAATTATTTCAGAGCAGCAGAAAGACACACAGGTGTATCGCAACTGAGGTATCTTAGAGACAACTTCAGTTGTCTTTCCTATTCACAACTGAACAAACAGAATCCATCCTGCAATGGTTCACACAATATTCTGCATGAATGAAAGCAACTTAAGGCATTTTCAAGTGTTTTAATGCCTTATGTACCAACCACATTGGAAAATGCACCCCTTTTTGCCTTTTGTATCATCTATTCTTCCCCCATGTATCTTATTTCTCCCTCTCACCGATGCACTACGTATCACACACCCCTCACTACTCTATTTGTTCTCCTCTATTTGATGTTCAGGTGTCAGGCTTCTTATCCTCTTTAGCACCACTCATACATCTCATCTTTCACTTCTTGTGTTTCTGTCAATATAATATTTGACGTCCATTCCTTTTGTAATTATCTCAGCATTACAAGATCCTAATTTAACCTGGCTGGTTTAGGTTGCAGTTCTGACAGCTGACTTACTCTGCAGTAGCTGTGCCACTTATTCTAAGCAGGAGCTTTTTTTTTTTTTCTTTTCTAGCACAGAAAGAATAGTTAAATTCTTTTTACAAACTCTTGAAAATACCAGGTTAGCACTAGAAGAATGGAAGTTTTTAATCAATGAGTTCTGCATACCATAATTTCAAAACTTCTAACCTAAAACGAGTTACTCCATTTAGAAGTCCTCATCTCTTGCCACATTTTTACAAAGCAACGTGACAGTTTACAATTACAGTCTGCCTTAAATGACATTTCTGTTTCACTGTCTGTTACCTCTCACAGCATAGAGGTGTTTTGGAACACCCTGCGTAACGGAACTACGCAGGCTTAGATTGCGAGCGCATTGCTATCAGGGATTTGCAACTTTTGCGTTGAGTTCACGTCGTAGGAAATGCCGAGAAATGGTGCTTTTGCAAACTGTAGAATAAGTGTAATCGTTTCTATATTTGCTTGAGGAATAAAAGACTTCAGCTGCCCCATCAAGAATCGTTTACCAAAGACTAGAAGCCTTAAGTGGTCTTACTGGAAACTGAGGCCTGAAGCTCAGTCTTAGGGTAAATGGAAGATAAAGGACAAAAGTGCACAATTGCCAATCAGGATGTGTTAACAGATAAAGGGGCAACAGTTACAGGCTATTTAAGATGGACAGTAGTAACTTAGAAAGATACTGCATTTTGCTCAGTAAACTCAGGAACATTATTTTCTCCAAGGGGAAGCAGGAACCTGTCAGACATGCAATTACAAACTATTATGGATGTTATGAAGAAGGCGCCTCTGGTAAGCCTGTAAACCTTGGGTACCTCATTCATAGGGAAACAAGGGAGGGACTTCTGCAGAGGGGAATAGGGGATAAACCGCTGCAAACTCTGCCCAGAGGTGTGCCTGCCTTGCTAGGACACCCGCTCTTGCAAGAACGGATCATAAATGGCTGCTTCACTAGTACGGCTACTGCGAGTCCTTTCTTAGGACCTTTGCATTTCTAACAACATGTGGCGTGGTTTTGGTAGCAGAGGGAGATACAGGAGTGGCTTCTGTATGAAGCTTCTAGAAGCTCCCCTGGCTCCAAGTCAGACCCACCTCTGGGCAAGGCTGAGACAGTCAGTGATGGTGGAAGTACCTCTGTGACAACATATTTAAGAGGAGAAAAACCTGTCGAGCAATTTCTTTTGTTTTAGAAAGGAGGTGCACTGGAGCAGAGATTCCTCTGCAGCCTGTGGAGATAAACAGTGGGGCAGATGCCCACTGGCAGCCTGTGGAGAACCCCAGGCCAGAGCAGGTATCTGTGCCTGAAGAAGGCTGTGACTTTGAGGGAAGCCTGCACCGCAGTGGTCTGTCACTGGGAAGGCTACAGCCTGATGAAGGGACCTGTGCTGGAGTGGTTTGTGAAGAACTGCAGCCCCATGGAATGGACTCACACTGGAGAAGTTTATGAACTGTCTCTCGGGTGAGGAATGCCACACTGGAGCCGAGGGCAGGACTGTGAAGTGTCCTCCCTCTGAGGAGGAAGAGGCCGCAGACACAACATGTGATGGACTGCCCACAACCCCCATGCCCTGCTCCCCTGCACTGCTAGAGGGAGGAGGTAGAGAATCCAGGAGCAGAGCTGAGCCTGGGAAGAAGGAAGGGATGGGGGAAAGATGTTTTTAAGCTCTAGTTATATTTCTTATTATCCTGCTCTGATTCAATTAGCAAATTGGTAGTTTTATTCTTTAAATCAAATTGATGATTTTTTTCTCCCAAGTCGAATCTGGTTTTTTTTTTGCTCATGACAATAGTTGATGTTAAGGACAGAAAGGGTACAATCACCAACTCTTTTATTATATTTTCTCCTCCCTGTCCCACCACAGGTGGGTAGGAGTGAGCAAGCAGCTGCATGGTGCTTTGTTGCTGGCTGAGTGCGTCTAAACCATGAAAGTTTTATATGATGTTATTACTTTGACACTGCAGTTGATGGCTAAAGACACTGATAAAAAAGTACACTTTTCTTAGCACTTCACAAAAAGTTAACATAAAATGTCTAGGGTAGCAAGAAGAAAGAGTTATATAGCATGAACTGGGCTGGCAAACTCCATACCTTTTATGTTAACAGTAAAATGGCCTTACTGTTTTAATTTGTTATGGCATAAGCTTTTAACTGTCTTGTCACTTCAAAATTCTTTATTTCTGTGATGTGCTTCATGTCACCACTACACACAATTTCTGTAAGAAAGCCTATTGCATTCAACACTATTTGTTTCCTTGTTAGAACACAACTATTTAGTTTCTGGGGAAATAACATGGATAAGTATCATGTGATGTTTCTTTGAAGATTATACAAAGTCCAATGCTATTGTCCTGTCCCCTCTGCCCTTTTATGCGTTTAAGCAAAGTTCTGGCTTCACAGAGGCATTAGATATTTTCAAAGTTAACATTTATTTGAAAAATGTGTAAATGGAACAGAAGAGTGGAAAAGTAGTTTACTAACAGCTAATGGATCAGTTTGCCAGAAGGAAGATTTACTTTGGGAGTTTTGATGATTTACTGGTTGCTTGCTTCTTTCTGAGTAGGGCAATAGAATTTTACAGCTCAGAAGCAACGTTACTATCTGCTGCTTCCTACCTCCCTTCCCTTTGTGGAGTCCAAACGGCTTCCCTACTGATAAATACAAGAGACTTCCTACTAAATGCCAAGAAATTTGTTTCTAAATTTGGCTCTAATATGCAGTTCAACAAATACTCACCTTTAGTTCAGTAAGCACTGTTTTATGCCTCTTGTTACATTCTATTTTCTCTATTCGTGTTTTCAAGTCTGCCAGAGTTTTGTCAAATACAGCACACTGTAAAGCAGTAAGCTTTTCTTCTAACAGTCTCTGGATAACCTGCAAAATTATTATAAAAAAAGAAGAAAAGCAGTGCAATTTGGGAGACTGTCTATAAAAATATTCTCAACTCTTACAAAGTATCCTGCTACAAAGAGAACAATGACAACGGTTGTGCCCTGTCCGTTAAATAAATCTGTAGTCACCAATAACCATACGGTTGCAAAGCTAAGGAAAGTTTTTACATCTGTTTTTGGCAAATATAAATGGTGCCTCTTTGCCATTAATTCCAGAAATTAATAGAACTTTATTACATGTAAAAAACAACTTTAACAACAGAAGATATTTTCGTAAAATGCTATGTTTACACAAATTCATTTTTTGTCTTACTTTTCTGTTCCCGAGAGTAAAAAAAACGCTGTGCTGGTTGCTCTCTTATTGGGAGACAGACTTTCTTTAAAGCTAGGCACATGATAGAGCACACCACATATAAACCTTTACCACACTGAAATACCTCCTTTGCCAAGATTCTCCATCTACAGTCACATGAGAATTAAGAGTTTACATTTTTAACACATTCAAAATGTAAACCTTGCAGCATAGTTTTTAAATGACATTTGGTCTCTTCTTAAAAGTACTGCTATACAGGACTTCAATTAAAAGCCATCTTTGTTATCCGCATTACATCCGCTTTTCAACCACGGCCAAAGAGGAAGTGTTTGGGCAGGCAGTGACTCTGGAAAGACTCGCTAACTCAAAGATGGTAAGACAAGCAACAGGCACGTGTTTGCCATCTTCGCTCTGCGCCTCCGTTCTACCTGTTGTATTTTTTGGTCAACATCCTTCCTGGCTGTAATTTTTACTTGGAGTTCTGCTTCATAATCTTCTCCCATGTACCGACGACGTTTAGAATGAACACTGTCCATGTCCTCAGATTTGGAACGCTTTCTCCTTGACACTTCACCTGGAAAAATCAGATACAACTGCTTGTGAGGAACCTTTGAAAGACTAGGTGTCTGCAGAATGCTGTGATTATGATGAAGTGATTATTCATTTGTCAATCAACACTTAAGGGGATTATTTCACTTCTCCTCAGTTTAAGCTTTTTCATCCTAAACCAGCAAAAATGCCTTTGGAAAAAACACAGCGTTTGATGACATCAAAACAGAGTAAGAGTTCCTCTGGTCTCTTTACACTGTTGCCCTGTTGGCCATCTCCACTTTGTGATTCACCAAACCACTGCTCCAAATGCAAAGTGGCTCTAGTACCACCATTCCCTTCTACAGAACTTGCCTCCAGTTCTTCCTGCTCCTATCAGCACCATCCTATAATGAAATACAGATTATGAAAAGCAAAATAAAGCCCCTGTCTGAAGAAGGAATCCTCCTCTTGGGATTTCAGTCAAACAAAACATCTCCTCTGCCTGTGTGAGCAATGAACTTTATTTCTACCCAATGTGAACTTTTAACTTGTACCTCCAACCCCAGACTGAATAACATTCAAACCTTTTCCTTATTTCTCAGCTAAGAAGACAAGTAAAAATCTAGCAAAAGAACAGGCTCAAAATAGAACTACTTAATGAAAGCAATTTTTGTCACAGCAATGAAGCACAAAAGAACCAAAGAGACGTCATTCACTCCTCCAGCTCCCGGCACGGTATCCTCTGGAGATCCACGTAAAACAAGAAGCCTAATTATCAGGAAGGGAAGCTACTGTGGATATCTGACCACCAAAGCACCAGAGCTCCCAACCCCTCTACCTCAAACCTGAGGATGATACAGCAAGAAAGAATTAGAAGTACATCAATGGCGATTCACTGGAGACCGAAACAACGTAACAGTTACTTTCCACTGTCATTTTTAATTTACTTACATTACATACACTTTGGGAGTCGTATTTCTAACTTCACAAATTTATTATAGTCTGATATTTTAGCAGTTAAATTTCTGATGGTTTCAATCTAATCTGATTTTCTGATGGTTCAGAATTTTTTTTAAAGAGCTGCACTATAAATGCACTAACATACTACAAATTATTAAAAACAATACTTTAAAATTTGCATGACAATCTAGATTCTTTTTAGAAGTTTGTGAAAGTGTAGGTCCTCAAATTTTACATAAGTAGAAGTGTAGTAAAGGCCAAAGGTCTCTTCATAAACATTTACAGAATGCTGAATAGTTGCAAGCAATGTAAATGTCTACAGTACAGATTTTTCACTTTTTTTCTAGAATTTTTAATTTTTTTTCAGTAAACAGAGGAAAATTAAGAAGGAAAAAAAAGCTCTACATCTCCAGCTTTCTTCCATCCATCAGAAACACTTGTAGAAATAATAGTAATTAAATAATCTTCATGGGTAGAACTAGTGAAGACAAGTTTATTAGGATCTTCCATACAGCTCTTTCCTACTTCCACTCAGTCACTCCAGAAGAAGCATAACCACTGAATAATACAACAAGTCGTCTGTAACACACAAGAGTTACTTACATATTTAACCTAACACACTTAATACTCAGGTATATTTGTACTGAAGCAGATGCAACATCTATTTTTTCCTACAGTTAAGATTCTCTTTTGAAGAGCTTCAGGGTGCTTGCTAGAAGTGGAAAGAATATCTAAAGGAGGCTGTGGCTTCCAGGAAACTCTACAGCAGCTTCTAATGAGCTGTGTCAGCTGTTCTTGAACAAAGAAGGCTTTGTGCTTATATTCCAGCTGATTCCTTATGGAGGGTCAAACACCCTTTCAGCAGGTACTAGGGAGAGTCCTGTGTGGCTGCTGGGCCTAAAGCACAGCTCACGGACAGCAAACAAACATAGGATTTCGCACAGCAAGGTGAACAGAAGGGGGATGGTCCCTGCACCCAGTAGCGGTGGTCATGTGCCACATGGTGTTGTCTCCAGCAGTCACTGGAACTACTCTGCCAGTATGTCCATGTTTCTAACACACACCACCAAAGCATAACAATTTTAACAGTACATACTTCTCTCTATGTGTTTCTCCTCTTCTTTGTGGGCCGCCTCCTCTTTATCCTCTTCACTTTCCTTTCTTCTCTCCTCCACCACCTCTTCTACAAACAGAAGAAAAAAATCCCTGTGTTACTTATGCTGACCTACAAAAAGTGTCCAAAAAGCCCTGTTTTGACTAGTAACTTAGAATGCTTATGAAAAATCATGTTAGGGAAAGCAGGAAAAATAAGCATGACACAAAGGGAATGTAAAGATGGAAAAAAAAATAAAATAAAAAAAATCAGAGGATACCTTCAGAGCAAAAATATGAACTACCATGCAACACTGCAAGATTCACTTCTGGATTTGCTTAGTTTTAAAATCAACAGAATGCCTCAGTTACCTCTGAAATGAAACAATGTATTTTTCATGTAGTTAAGAGTTCCCAACAAAATATTTTAGTTTATTTTTCACTTAGGAAAAAGGATAAAAATTTCAGTAACATAATACTAATATATTTATTTATTTACAATTGGCAAATTTACTTATAATCTTTATGGTAGGAAAGGCCTAAATTCTTCTTTTCTTAACAAATAAGAATTTCCATTTCAAGTTGTCAAGGTTTAGGGTCAGGGTTGTCCACTGTTAAAGACCTAGAACAGACACTCTCTGTTAACACCTCTCCCTCCCCAAAAGGAAAGGGAAAAGGAATAAGGGAAAGAGAAACTTAGGGATTAGAAAAGAAAACTAAATCAACTTTAATGAAAATAATAAAAATGGAATATATACAAAACCAGTATTAAACCCAAGCACCCTGGATGGCAATTACATCACCATCACCACTAATGCTGTGGAGCAGGCACTGGACTCAGTGCCAGATAGGAACTGGATTCAGGAACATACAGTGTCCTGGTTTGAGTGAGATCAGAACTAATTCTGTTCAGTGATTTTACTTTTCAGCTCAGTTCTTCTAACTGCATTTTCTGAAGTTAGCAGCCTGTTTTCACAGACAGCGTCTGCTTCCAGCAGTGATAACACCCTATGTTTAGAGTTACTACCAAGCATTGGTGAGCAGACCAAGGCTACTACTAGATCTTGTGTACCACATTAGGGGGAGGGAGGGTGCAGAAAGTGAAAGGCCACACCTGTAGGGAGATGCAGCCAGGACAGGTGTCCCTGAACTGACCAACAAGAGATTCCATCCCATATATGATGAGCTATCTGGAGGGTCTGTGGCTCTTCTCCCCTCTTGGACTGCTTTGCCAGCTTTACTTGGCTTGGCTCAGGTCCTCCTCAGGTTCCTTCCTTGAGGCATCCAGGCAGGACTCTCTCCATTCTGCCTTTGATCCCGGTCTGTGTGTTCCTGAACCCGGTACCAGAATCCAGCTCCTCAACACAGCTCCCATCTGCTGAGGGGCCCAATCCGAGACTCTCCCAGTGCCTACTCCGCAGCACCAGTGGTGATGGTGATGTAATTACCATAGCGGGGGTGGGTTTGATACTGGCTTTGTATATATTTTTATGTATTCCATTATTAATTTCATTTTCATTAAAGCTGTTCTAGTTCCCTTTTCTAATCGCTCAGTCTCTCTCCCTGATTCCCTTTCTCTTCCCCTTTGGGGAGGGAGGGGGGGTTAACAGAGAGCGTCTGTTAGAGGACTGAGGGGCTGCCCTGACCATAAACCATGACACACAGATTGGGACCAAATGCAGAACAGAGTCCTCCTCAGATGCCAGCCACTGAAGCAGAGCTGGACCCTCATGATCCCTCAGCTTTACACTGAATATGATGTTCATGGGCTGGAATCCCTCGCTGGTCAGTTTAGGGTCATCTGCCCTGGCCACTCCTCCCTGCAGGTGCAGCCTTTTACTTTCTGCACTCCCCAACATGGTACACAAGATCCAGCAGTGGCCTTGGTCAGCATTCCAATCCTTGGTAGTAACTCTAAACATCAAGCATTATCACTGCTAGAAGCAGACACTGCCTGTGAAAACATGCCATTAACTTTAGAAAAAGCAGTTACTTAGAAGAGACTTAGCTGAAAAATAACATCACTGAATAGAATTCATTCTGTTCTAACTCAACCCAGGACAGAAGTTTATTCCTAATATAAAGCATCACACTTTAAAACTAGCTATTTAAAAACATACAGTTTAGGAAATTCTTAAATAAAGAAAACTCTGAAATAATACCTCCAAAAGCACAGAAGTTAAAATGAAAAATGCTAACACTTCCTGAAAATTTCTGTTATATATCCCATGAACTTTCACTATGTGTTTCATACAGGCTGTATTTTCCACCTCCTGTGCTTTCTAGATACAACAAACATACTACTTTTAAGACTACATTAAAATCTATCCAGAATAGAACAGAACAAGTCAGCACTATTATGCACATCTTGATCTGTACACTTCTCCAATTTCCTATTTTCATTTTATTACAGCCATTTACTAGCTTTTTTAGAGAACATTCTAGCTGCAAAGATATGCTTAACGATATCTTAAATTTATTATAAATCGTTCTGATGTTCTTCATAATAGAAGTCTTCTAATAAATCAGAAAAAGGAAGAAGTCAGAGAACCAAAACCTGAAATTATGAGATTTTTCTCCACTTTCTTAAATTATGCACAAAATATATTCATACCACATAAATTCTTCAAAACCAATCTGATTTATTTTTAAGGTAATGAAATGGCATAGTTCCTATGTCGCCATTTTCTTTTAAATTTACAGATAAGCTTCATGTACTTAATTGTTATCAGTACAATAGGACTCATTTACCTAGAGTATCTAAAAAAAGGGTCATTAACTTCAGGAGGACTTTTTCCACAATTTACAGATTTTAATATTTAACTGAAAGATACAAATGCTCCATGGAAAGAGATACATACCCACAATGGCTTTAAAATATCATATTACAAGTTTCAAAGTAGAGCTTTTTGAGTAGAGAACAAAGTAATTTTGGGGATGAGGAAGTTCCTTACAAACTTCCATCACTCTGCGAACAAATTTCGCTTCACTGGATGTGGTTAGAACACAATGCCCAGCTGAACATCCCTAGTTAAGAAGCTTCAAACCGTAATACAGAGATAATTTCACAATTGGCTCTGGTTATCAGCTTATTTTTCTCTGCTAAGCCGCAATCTTGTTACCCTGATGCCAGACAGGCAGCAGCAATACAATCCTTTAAAAAAGATAGTAATTTTAATACCATTAAGTCATCACTGTATTTATCCTACAGCCACCTTACGTCACACCGTTTGCTGTGGATCTGAACATAAAAGATCTTTGTCGGTGGTGGTTTTTTCCACTAGGTGTTTGTCTGTCACTGAACAGTTGAAAAATACCTTTTACTAATTTCTACAGCTGCAAGCATTTGGATCTGCTTAGTCACAGACTGGATGCATATTTGGATCTCAGTTCTGCCAAAATACACGTAAAAATAGAAATAAAAATAATGAGTGAATCTAAGAGCACGTGACCAGTATTTGGGAGTTCCTCTGCACTGCCCAGTCATGCTCTCACTATTCCATTGTCCTGCTACTGCAAAAACGTTCTCCTTCTAGATCGGCTACAACTGATGTGCACAGACAGCCATCACAAGAAAAGTCCCAAAGCACAACCTAAGTAGTGAATGCTGGATCTAACACTACCCAAAAGTTACTGTAAAACAGGAGTACAGATTTTTCCCTTGAAATGTGACAGAACTTGACTACTTTTGTTTAGGAAGAAATCAGAGATTCATATATTGTCAAAGGAACCACCAAGACCTAGACAAGCTGGAGAAATGAGTTGACAAATGCTTTTTGATTTTCAGCAAGGACAAATACAAAAGTTCTGCACCTGTGAAAGGAAAACTTGCAAAGACATAGGCTGGGGCCTGCATGGCTGGGGAGCAGCTCTGCTTTGAGGACTTGCATAGACAACAAGCACAAGGCAACACCGTGCCCTGGCAGCAAAGGAGGCCCACAGCATCCCGAGCTGCATTTACAGGAACAGAGACAGTAAGCAAATAACTGCCCCTTAGTTGGCACTCATTATGCCATCTCTCAGTCAGGAACAAGAGACTGCTAAAGGGCTGAGGAACATGACCTGTGAGAGAGGCTGAGGGAGTTGGACTAGTTCAGCATGGAGAACACAAATCTTAATGGGGACTTAAGAATAACCTTCCAATACCCATAAGGTGGCTTTTCAGAAGGTGGAGCCAGACTCATTGTAAAGGTGGACGATAAAGAGTATGAGACGTGTAAGCAGAAACAAGAGAGTCCAACTGATAGAAAGAAAAACATTTCCAACACGAAGCAAGCTATTGGAACAGGCTGCCCACAGAGGACAGTGGAAGCTTCAAGACCTACCTGGATAAAGTTCTGAGCTACCTTGCCTAATCTCACAGGTGCTACTTTGAGCAAGGGACTGGACTAGAAATCTCTTGAAGTGCTTCTCAACCTGAACTACTCTACTGTTAGGTCACAACTCCTCCTGTCTATCATAAAATACATTTAAAAAAAATAATTATCAAGTGATTCAAACATAAACCACAATATTCTCCTCTTTAGTTATTTATTACCACTTTTTTAGTTGGACAAAAAAAAAAATCCATAAAGGATTTAAAGATTACAACTGATGAATCCAACATCCATTAATCAGTCCTCCAAGTCTGTCAGATAGAAGTGTTGCCTGATTTCTGACTTGCAAAATGCAGAAGTTGTGTCTTTGTCCACTAAATTAAAGAAACCTCCTTCCACCATATAACTCAGCTCCTGTTTTCAGTATTACAGACCTCCTTAATTTTCTATTGAATGAAGAAAACTTACTTTTAAGGTTTCCAGTATAAAGTTTGCTTCCCAAATTCTGAAATATTTTTTGCAGCAACTCTGAAAGCCTTCCATTACTCCTTTTTAAAGTAAAAAACAGGAGTAGAAATATTATTGCAGAAAAGTGGTTTCATTGGTGCCATTTAAGCATAACTTATTTTTCTGACTGTGAATTCAAGGACTTTGACTAGGCTAGTTCTATCACAAGACAGGAACAAAAGTTCATGTTGAGTTGGTTATCTGCCATTCACATGCTCAGAAGTTCTCTTCAAACAATACTTTCTAGAAGTTAAGTTGCATTCTTTTAAATGTTAACTGCACTCTTTATTCTTAAAAGGTTGTACTTGGGGATGCTGTTTGACTTTGGGCTTCCTTAAACAGTACCAGTAACAATTAAGTTCTCTTTCAAACTAGCCCTGAAGGCCATGAAATGTCATTGCTGTAGAGAAGCCTAGATTTAGATTGTCTAGAAAGCACTCAAAGCGCAAGCAATTCTGAGAAAGACAGACTTCAGATCTGCTTTGGTAGACCTACTCAACTGGTCAAACTCGAGAGTGCACTGGTCATGTAACAGAAAAGAACACAGCAACAGCTGCACTAGGTAAAACCAACAGTTCACCTAATCCAGAATCCTATCTCCAACACTTCCATGTCAACAGCAGATGACCAAGTAGGGAAAAGAACATAATTGCACAGTCTCAGAAAATTTCCTCAGCTTTCTAAAAAATTGCTGGTGGAAGACCTCCAGAGCCTTAATGTTTCTGAGCTTGAGAGCCCTCAAAAAAACTCATCTTCCATGGAAGACAAACATAGGTAAACTTTTAGCAGCCAGTGTTGCTAGCAAGGAGCTCTGTAGTTCTCCACATGGAGAACCATCTCTTCTTCCATGCCTTGATCCTGACTTTAACTTTTCTTTCACTTTTTTCCTTTCCTCCATTAATATGGAAGGTTCTTGTAGAGGAAAAGACAGCAAATATCCATTCCACATACTGTTTGGAGATCTTCGTCACATCTCTCCATGTCTTTTTTTTTTTTCACGTTGAAAGATCCTACTCTAAAATAAAGTCCATCCTTGTCTAAAAGTTATCTCTCTGATATGACAGGAGTCAGAAAGTAAAGAAGCTACAGAAGGAGATGAGCTGACTATGTACAGTCTTATCCAAAGACAGTTCAGTTTCCAAACATTCTTGGTAAGAAATATTTGTGTATAGATATTAAAAATAATTCAAATACATCAATCAGGTTTTCCTAGTCATGTGCTTGTTTACTTACCTGTAGAGCTCTAAGTTTTTCTAATGTATGACCATCTCCAATTTCAAAAACCCTAAGTGTCAACATAGCTATTATATTTCTTAATTCTACGTAAGAAGAAGATTCTATTCATCCATATGAAGAAGGTCTTCTAGTAGCATTCTTTACATCACTGTTTAGACATGCTGATTTTCATCTGGGATTTTTGAAAACTATACTTTATAACTGAGCAGCTTGCACCTACGTCTCCAATACAGGACCTTCAAGTGATCTCCACACCATTTCTACAGATTTCATTTCTCCCAGTCACCCCCACCTCCAAAGAGTTTCTGGAATACTTTAATTACACAACATGGTATGACTTTTGCGATCTCCATGCAACACCTAGCACCTAAATAAGGTGCTTAGAAGAAAGCATGGAGCCTTCTTTTTCCAAGTTTAATTAGATAAAAATTAAAGGTAAATACCAGAAAAATGAGTAAGAGTCCGAAACATGGCTGAAGAGAAATGTTCTTACCTCCTTTTCTCTACTTGTTTAGAGCCTGAAGACTAAGAATGCCATCACACATTAGCGAAAGACAAGGTTTCATCACTAGTGAAACAGCATGGTTCATAGAGAAACTATGGTTCTTAACTTCCCAGAGACTGAAAGACTCCTGAATCTTGTTTAATCTATGGAACTCCTACCCAGTCAAGCATGTTTAAACATGATAAGAGATCAGTGTCAACTTTTCTGTAAACTATTCCGCTATTTTATTTTCAGAAGTGCAAATAATATGACAATGAGAGCCCTATGTCAAAAAAATAAATACGCTTACAGAACTGTATGACAATAATAGACTATAGAGGACATCCATTCATTGTAACTTAATCTTCTATCTACCTGAAAAGACTAAAATACCAGCTTCTGACACTTAAAGCTTTCAAATGTAAATCAGTTGGTACAGTCAGCAGAGAAAAGTCATATAAAAACCACTAGGAGTTAAATGAATAAAAGCCATATGGCATGAAAACCATACATGACTTGCATTTTTTATTAAACATTTCCAAGACTGTCTTTTGGTGAAAAAAAGTTTGAAACAAATGGTACTTGTGGCATGCCTGGATTATCAGCACGTTTTCATACTTAATATTTATTTGCACGTGCAAGAAAGTTCAAGTCCTTTCTTCCCCTCAAGAACAGTACATGAACACATTTCTCTTCCCACAAATCCTTCTGTTCCATGTCTGGCAATTACTGATTTTCCCTCTTCTTCCACCCATCAACCCACCCCAGTCTGCAAAGATAAACCCAAAACAAACCAGATCTTGAAGGTGACCATTTTTTGGTGTTATTTCCATTTTATTCTGGGCCTCAAATTCCATCCACAAAAACCGTAAGTCTACATAACAGAGAACTGGCAGAGTAAGACTGCCTTTTTGATTTAGAAACATGTCAGAAGTCTGTCATTTTAAGACATAAACAAAAACCCAGACTTGAAAAAAAGCTACCAATTTAGAAAAATCTTACCTGGAAGACTTGGTTTGTTTGGTAGTATCACTTCATCATTCTCCTCCTTCTCATCACAGGGATCATCTTCATCAGAAAGTACTAAGAAAGCTTCTTTTGGCAGACTTTCATTGCATTCCTGCTTGGATGGTGAACCCAAACAGCTGTCCATTTTCTCTTCCAAGTCTGGGACAGCATCATCCACTGGAAGCAGAGAAGTTTTAGAAAAACAGCTCAATTCGTCTTCAGCGGGGGCCAGTTTTTCCAAAATTGGAATAATTTCATCTGTTTCCATAGAGTCAGCATTGTCCAAGATGTTTCCACTTGGCTCATCTATTGTCTTCTGAACAGTGGTTTCTGAAAGACCTGCAGTGCCATCTTCTTTGTCCTTTGGTTCTTGATCAGCTTCCATACTGCTAGAGATGGCTGCTTCTCCAACAGCATCTTCAACAGTTACTGCTTCAGTCCTCTTTTCCTCACCGGATGAATCAGAATTAGTAGTTAAATCATTTGTTTCTCCCTTCTCTTCAGAAGGGTCACTAGTATCACAAGTTGATTTATTTTCTCCTTCTGATGGGATGTCATTTTCTCTTTGGTCCAAATTATCTTTATTATTTTCTTCATGGAAAATATCTTTATTGCTACCATGTGCTCCATTTTCAACCTCACAAGCTAAAGCAGTATCAGTATCTTTATCTTGCTCGGGAGCAACATTCTGTGGAGACAGCGTTGGAGGTTTAGGTTCCGTGTCATCAGCTATGTCCCCTGCCCTACATTCAGGGCTTTTGGCTTCACTAATTTCATCAGAAGCTGGTTTTCCTTCTTCAGAGTTAACACACGAGTCCACTAGGCCATTAACCTCCCTCTTGTCCTCCATACAGTCTGTATTGCTTGAAGGGGAGTTTAAATCAGAATCCCCGTTCTCATGCTTTCCATTTAACAGTTTGACTTCAGTTGTCTTCAACAGCTCCTCTTTAACCTTATAGACAGCTTCAAGCTGTTGTCGATCGCTTGCTCTCATTGTTTTTCGTGCTTTAAAGACTTTTTTCTGAGGTTCATCCGCGCTATCCATCTTGACCCTTTAACAAACAAACAAAAAAAGTTAAAAATTGTGAAGGCAACACTTTATTATCATCATATTAAAGTGTTCCTAAGACAGACTGTCGTATTTAGCACACTTTGAAGCAAACCAGTTTAACAGTAACTAGAAAAACAAAGGAACACCTGACAACACACTTAAATTTTGTTCCTCTGAAAAAGGAATACAAGTTTCTATGTATGCTGCACAAACATGTGTAAGTAAAGATCACACTATAACATTATGTAGTAATATTCTGACTACATATTTTAGACCAGTCATCTTGTACTATATTATTAATTACAAAGCCACGTAATGAGGTTTTCTAGCTAGAAACAGATATTGTGCTAAAGTAAAAGCCAACAGCCTCTCTTCTCATAAAAAAATTAAAGATATATTCTGTCAGTTCACATTTACTTATCTTTATAAACCTATGCAATTTCATGAGGTTCGAGCAGAAATAACAACTGGGATAAATGACAAGATTTTTATATCAATTAACTTTTATGAAAGCTTCAATATACTGAAAGAATTTCTGAATGTGTCATTAAGATATTTTTCTTCTTCTGTACAGATATAATAGACCTTCATCCGCCATATTTATACAACGGTTAACTGAACTAGGGTTTTTAGAACACTCATTCAATTTGCAATAATATTTTACTAAGACCATTTGTGCTCATAAAAGCTACAGTCTTTGTAACTCCTTTTAGAAAAATTTCCTTTTTCCAGGAAAACTGATGGTTTTGCCCTTGGTATAATGTTATTCATTCCATCCACTCATGCAAATATTTTTTAAATGAACATTAATATATACAGAATAAGAAAAATTATGTTTGAAAATCTACTTTATAAAAATCAATAAATGGGGTTAAATCCACTAGTACCTAGAAAGTTAAAATAATGCTGTTTAAACACATTTTTTTGTTTGTTTTGATTGGTTTCCATTAAACAAAATGCAATGGGGATTTTTAAACCATTTTTCCCCCCTTGTTTTGTTTTAGGACATTGTTTTAAAGGATTAGATATGATAATATTGTTCAGAAGCAGAGAGCAATTAAGGAAATTATGTCCTAAATGAAACTCAGCAATAAGGATCTTCAGTCATCTGATGCTAACCAATTTAGCTCTACCGAAGCTACTACACCATCACAAGTTACTCACATCTAGGATATTACTTTTCTGAAGTTTCTCAAACCATCTGAAAATTCACTTGGTTAACAGTAGTTAAAAGATATTACAGCAAGTAGAAAAAAGGAAAGAAAATAAATGAGGAAATAATCTCTTAATGAATTTTATTTCATTTTTTCCACAAGCACCAGATAAGCAAATATTTACACTACTGACACAGCAGAATATTACACAACAGATAATTTTTAAA
The DNA here is from genome assembly GCA_025331215.1 of Actenoides lindsayi. NCBI lineage: Eukaryota > Metazoa > Chordata > Aves > Coraciiformes > Alcedinidae > Actenoides > Actenoides lindsayi. Next base: position 99,185 of record WTSP01011498.1, read on the forward strand.
TATTTAGTACAGATCGCATTGTATCTTTCCCCCAATGCATTTTCATTCACAAAGCTGAGAAATTAATAGACTGTGTTTTGACTCTTCATGTGGGGTATAATTATTTTTTTTTAATTATTTTTTTTTTTTCATAATAAGAGCCAGGACTATTGTCAACACTAGTTCAGTTCAGCGATGGTTTTGTACAACCAAATCATAAAATTCACAAAACAAATTCCCCAGCCTCTGAGCAACAGTTTGGCTCCACTCTCTCTGGAACCAACCATGCCTACAAGTTTTATCTAGACAGCTGTAAGATTGCCCTTTAGCCTTCTCTTCAGCTGATTAAAGTTATCAGGCCCCCTCAGAGTCTCATCATAGGTCACGTGCTTTAGGCTCCTATCATTTTGGTAGTCCTCTGCTGGACTCTTCCTAGTTTACTTGGAACAGTTTGTTTATGAAGGAAATTATTGAACATTTACACATCGCCCAACTAGAAGAGTGTATGGTGAGATATGAATATATACTCTAAGGTGTGGTATGAATTCAAATGCCAAGACAAACTCTAAATATTACAATCATGATGTAGTGTACTTTACAATTATAAGGTTTCTTTCACATGTAGTTAACATGACCTGAAAAAATATGGGCAAAAGAGAAAGTGATGTGATTAAAAATAAGTATTTTTCCTGTTTTCCATTTCCTATCAACATAATATTGAGATACTCTTCCACTGAATTTCAGTTCTTTCTTACATGACAATCTAGAATGCTCATATTTGAGTAACTGATGGTGATTAAATAACACTTTGATTCACACCTCAGGAAGAGATGAGCAAATCTTCCCTGAAGGTTGTATTAGTCTAGTTCTGTCCATCAAAAATTCATATCTTAATGCTATTATTGAGAGTCTGTAAATAGAGCTTTCTGAACAAGCTTGCCTACTACCACACTGCCCCTAGTGGCAGCAAAACCTAACACCCATAGGAACTTAATAAAGTGTTGTCATCACATAAACATTTCCAGTCTTTCAAGGGTTAGTAATTAGGCCAACCACTGGACAAATGCCTATTAACCCTTTTCCCTTCCCAAAGGATAAGAGGAGAGAATAAGGGAAAGAGACTCATGGATTGGAAAAGAAAACTAGAGTATCTTTAATGAAAACAGTAATAAAATGAAGTTTATATACAAATATATTAAAGCCCCAATATTGAACCCAACCCCTTGATGGCAATTAGGTCACTGTCACCACTGATGCTGTGGCAGACACTTGGGAAATCCCAGCCTGGACTCAGTGACAGACAGGAACCAGATTCAGGAACTGAATTCAGGAACACACGGATTGGAATTGCAGGCAGAATGGACACAGTCCTCCTTGGACTTCAGCCCTGTGATCCTTCAGCTTTGTACTGAGTATGACACATATGGAGTGGAATACCTTGCTGTCCTGGCCACACCTCCCTGAAGGTGCAGCCTCCTACTGTCTGCACCCTCAACATGGTACACATGATTTAGCAGTAACCTTGGCCTGCTCAAGAGCAAGTATAAGCTAGAGCCTTTCTGCACACTAAGCCTTGGTAGCAACTCTATAAACATTGAGCATTATCACCACGAGAAGCAAACACTGTCTGCAAAAACAGGCCATGAACTTTAGAAAATGCAGTTAACTAGAAGAGACTGAGATGAAAAGTAAAATCACTGAACAGAAGCAGTTCTAACTCAAACCAGGATGCGGTCAGATGAAATAGGAACTCCAAGTGAGCTGTTAATGTCCTTCTAGGGCTGTCTACATGCTAAATACAGTATCATTCACATTCCTCCAGAAGTAAATACACTTACCACAGTAATTCCAGTCATGCAATTATGAAAAGCATATAAAAACCTCTAATATTTCAGAAATGTGGGTGCAGGTTTTGAACACACATCCTCTCCTTCTTCCGAAGAACTTCGAATGTGAAGCACATTTTTTTTTTTTCACATCACTATAAAAACATGTCTCAGACTGTCATGTAAATAGAAATATGGTGAATCATCATACTTGCATTCCATGCATATAACCCTGTACAACCAACATGCATGCTGGTACAGATGTATATCTGCTATGCCTTAACCCCAGCCAGCAACTAAGTGCCATGCAGCCGTTCACTCGCTCCTCCCCACTCCCAGTGGAAATCGGAAAATAAAAAAGTAAAACTCATGGGTTGAAATATAAACAGTTTAATAACTGAAATAAAATAAATAAGAATTTTAAAACCCCACAAAATGATATAATAGCAATGAAAAGGAACAGATGGGTAAGAGAGAAATAAATCCCAGGACAAGTGATGCACAGTGCAATTGCTCACCAGCCGCTGGCTGATGCCTGAGCAGTGATCCACCTCCCTGGCCAACTCCCCCGTCAGTTTACACAGACTATGACGTTCCACGGGGTCGAATATCCCTTTGGCTCATCTGGGTCAGCTATCCTGGCTACGCACCCTCCCAGCTTCTCGTGCACTTGCACACTAGCAAAACATGGGAAGTTGGAAAGTCCTTGATTTCCCAGCAACAACGAAAAACATCATTATGTTATCAGCATTCTTCACATACCAATTCCCATACTGAATCCAAACCTCAGCACTATACTAGCTGCTAAGAAGGAAAATTAGCTCCATCCCAGCTAAAACCAGAGCAGTATCCTGTAGAGCCAACTTGAAAATTCCAAGTTATTGAACAATTCCAGGCTTGGAACTGACCTATTCCAAGAGCTCTTAATAGGTGACAAGCTAGTAAGAGTCTTCTGGTAATAAAATACAAGGATATGGGGCTTTTGTATCAAAATTAGGACAGACAAGTAGCTTGATCTCCCAGACTACAATGCTTTCTTTAATAAGCATTACCCAAAATTTAATAGGTCTTACATTGCAAAACTCATGATCCTCCTCTTCCTATGACCAAAGAGATACACTAACCGATTACCCAAATGTTGACAGACAAAAATGAATTCATAAGTGCATCATAACTTAAAACAAATTAATATTTTCTGCTTGTTTCCTTAATCATCTAAGCAGTCTTTCATTCAATTTTTTAACATAAAATACAGAAAATAGAGTAAAATGAAGAGAACATTCTTCGTAAATTTGCTAATAGAAGTCTTAAAAACAAAAATCAAACATCAGAATACCTTTATATTGATGCATCCTTTTTTCTTTTAATACTGAATGAATGACCTTGAATTTCTAATATATTTCAAAATCATTTACTTTAGGTCTTAGGATATTATCCAAAATCTACTTTAAAAATGCACTAATACAGTGAACCTGTACCAAAAAAAATTCCAGACAAACAACAAAACCCACACCAAAAAAACACGTTCTCATAAAATTCCATTGTTAGATGGTTATTTAACTCATGCATATTTTCAGCTCAACCCCACAATCTTCTGCAACCAAGGAATATCCAGTAAAATATACTGTGACAAAAATTATAAGCACACATGAGATTAAAAGATGAACACTAAAAGCTGGTTAACAGCTAAATATCACGTATCGCTGCAGCCCGGCCTTGAAGCATTTCCAGCCATACCCACAAGGGAGCACACTGCAGCCAAGTAACACATCTCATGTGAGAGTAAAAGAAACAAAAAAATCCCTAACCAGTCCACACAGGTTTGGTCATGTGAGTGCAAGCCAATCAGCAGCTATGTGATAAACACTGCCTTACAGTCTTTCAAAGAGGGAAGGTGGTTTGCCCTTCAGAGAGCAACTCCAGAGCACGTTATGTGAATTCAGTCTTGCACAAATAAACCCCTTAAAACTACTAGTGTTCTAATGAATGTATGTTGGTAGTCTCCGTTTATACTTAATTAGCACGAAGTTTATCTATGTTTGCTATGCACTTCCATCATCTCACACTTGGGTTATTTTCAGTTCTTACTCATTGTGTGACCATGTCACAAGAAGGAAACGAGCGGCCCAGGCACCAAGCCAATGGAGGGGCATCTTTTATTTCAAAGAAAGGCATTTGTACAGTACAGCGTAAAATAACTCCACGTTGAACTAAGTGTCTAAGGGTTAAATGCTGTAAATAAAGGGGTAGGGTTTGGGTAGCTTTTCTTTTTGTTTGATTTTTTTTAAACAGAACAATCAATTTTGAAGCACCACCACACAAAATGCGGTATATGTTTCTTAAGATATAATTTATAAAAATTCCTTTTTTAATTTTAATTTGACAATCATGGACACTTCAGCATGAGACACACAAACACACCATTAGACACCTCCCTTCAATTATATTTGGAGATTTCTTTCTCATGACCAAATGTGTGCTACATGGCAAAACCAAAATGTGCCAATGCATCCAGGAATACGCAAAGGACTCCTCTCTCATCCAATCAGAAAGGTGTCCCTTCCTTATTTTTTAATTATTATTACCCTGGAGAGATTGCAGCTCCAAAGCAACAAAGATATTCGTTTAGCTGCAATGGATTAGCCTATAAGCGTGTGCTCATATGAGCAGCCCAAGAGTCGCTTGAAACATCAGCCAATCAGCAAGCTGCTGCCTGAATCCTGCCTGGTAACAGGCAGCAGACAAAGAGAAGGTCATGGAAACGTAGAGGGGGGGTTGTGTGTGGAGGGGGAAGCTGGAATCAAAACAATAGTGCACAATGGGGTTTGCATAATATCCGTGGTCTAGAACAGCACTGGCACAGGGTTCCTGGCACGCACATAGTGTGAGCCAAAAGCACCACAACCATAAAACGTTTGCCAAAGCACAAGAACTACATGGAGAAAGTAAAGCTTTTGATCATGAAAATCAGTGCTCAAATATGCAAGCCTACTTAAAATGACGCACAGCCAACCCAAGGAAAGCTAGGCAGCAAATGGCAAGGAGTATTCTGTTCTAGATGGAGAGTCCCAGAGAATGAAAGTAGTGAATAGAACCTACCTTTTAAGTAGTGGTTCATAAAAAGCAAGTTTCCAGTTGAAATCCTCTACAGCAATGTTGATATAAATTCTCAGAAATTTTAAAAATATTTTCAAAGAAAAAACCAACAAAAAACCCCCACAAACCGTTTGTGATCTATTCTTACAGAATATGAGCTGAAATAGCGTGCCAGTAAGTTGGTTTTCTACCACTATTACAAGCCCACTTATGCACACCACCAGCCTACCAAGATCCACATACAACTATGCCTTTATTTTTAAATTTAATAAACTAAACAGGGGACATGTGATAAGTGCAAATAATATTTTTTCCAGCACATCACAGATAAGTTGAGTTTTCCTCCCTCTCAGGCTAAAATTATGTCAGTGTTGGCTGGACGAAGTGAAAGAATGTGCCATTTTCTAAGAAAAAAATGACATCACCATCCTGTCCTATTTCACCTAGTGCACACAGAACACAACAAAAAACTGTAGCTTATTCTCCGCCCCCAATCCCCCCCTGCC